>MU785129.1:76869-170905 GCA_026770625.1 Nicotiana glauca | reverse complement strand
TATATATTTCCTTATATATTTTATTGTAGTATATATTGTATATATATATATATTTCCTTATATATTTGGTTGTAGTATATATTTCCTTATATATTTTGTTGTAGTATATATTGTATATATATACTTTGTAGTATATATAGTATATATATTTCCTTATATATTTCGTTTTTGTATATATTTCCTTATATATTTTATTGTAGTATATATTGTATATATATATATATTTCCTTATATATTTGGTTGTAGTATATATTTCCTTATATATTTTGTTGTAGTATATATTGTATATATATTTCCTTATATATTTCGTTGTAGTATATATATTTCCTTATATATTTCCAAAGTTGTAGTATATATAGTATATATATTTCCTTATATATTCTGTTGTAGTATATATGGTACATATATTTCCTTATATATTTCCAAAATTGTAGTATATATAGTATATATATTTCCTTATATATTTCGTTGTAGTATATATTTCCTTATATATTTTGTTGTAATAAAGAAATTACTTAGCGGAAAACCAATATGTTTTCCTTTCCTTTTCTTCTTTTACAATTATAAACTAGGGTTAAAGGAAAAAGTACAATTGAAGGTTCGTATTTGCTACTTTGTAAATGATCAACAGCATTATTTGTACTGCTTCTTTCTCATGTACACAATAGAGGTACTCTCTATAGTGTTGGTGAAAACAATTTCTTTATTATTATAGGCGGACTTCCAGCAGGGTGATTCAACGAGTTTTACGCCCTAAAGCCAAACTTTATGATGGGCCTTATTTTTTTAAATATATTTCTTATTTGAAGTTTGTTTTTTTTTTTTTTTTGCTTTTTTAAGATGCAAAGTTATTACAACAACAACAACCTAGTAAATCCCATAAGTGGGGTTTAGGGAGGGTGGTGTGTACGCAGATCTTACCCGTACCCCGAAGGGATAGAGAGGCTGTTTTCGAAAGACCCTCGGCTCAAGATAATAAAAAGACAAAAGAAAAGAATATTAGATTTACCACGGGGATCATAGGGAAAAAAGAAACATAGAATGCAGTAGGAAAATTCAAAACAAAAACGATGGCTAGTAAATGGATCCTGCTTCGAAATTAGAAAATAGTAAGATACGACATTGTCCCTAGCTATCCTAGCCAAAACCCAACCGGACTAGGTTCACAAAGGTACAAAGTAGCGCAAGACTCAACTACCTTCTAGCCTACAACCGTAATACTCGATCTCCACAACTTCCTATCAAGTGTCATATCCTCGGATATCTGAAGTCTCGTCATATCTTGCCTGATCACCTCTCCCCAATACTTTTTATACTGCCCTCTACCTCTTCTCGTGCCCTCCACGCCCACCTGCTTGCACCTCCTTACGGGAGCATCTGGGCTTCTTCTCTGAACATGCACGAACCATCTGAGCCTCGCTTCCCGCATCTTGTCATCAATAGGAGCCACGTGCACCTTCTCCCGACTATCATCATTCCTAATCTTATTCATCCTAGTGTGCCCACACATCCACCTCAACATCCTCATTTCTGCTACTTTCATCTTTTGGATATGTGAGTTCTTAACAGGCCAGCACTCAACCCCATACATCATGGTTGGTCTAACCGCCACTTTATAGAACTTACCTTTGAGTATCGTTGGCACTCTTTTGTCACACAAGACTCCAGATGCTAACCTCCACTTCATCTATCCTATGCTAATATGGTGGGTGACATCCTCGTCGATCTCCCCTCCCCCGTGGATAACCGAACCAAGGTACTAAGATGCAAAGTAATTAGTAATTTTAATTTCTTATAATCAATTTCTCCTAATAAGTCTTTTTGAATTGACAATATAGCTAATCCATTTAACCCATCTTGAGAAAATATTGGACTTAGGTATAACTGTATCAAATTTAATTTTGAAAAACTTCTCTCTGCAAAAGCAAAACTAACATGAGTTATTAATATTATTCTATGAGAAATATAGACATTTGGAAAAGAACCAAATCCTTTATTTGATTGAGTATATTGTTTGACCAAAAAAAGCGTTAAAACCTTATTGATTAAATAAATTAATAATAATGATGGGTAAATCTTAGTCAAGCGTAACCAATTTTGTATCTCAAAATATATAGCAAGATGATGAATGAAAAATAAGAGCAATCACTACTTATTGATGTTAATATTTCATCTCAAATGATATAGAGAGAAAAATCGGTTTACAACTTTTACAAGAAGAAATTATCAGAGCCAGAGTAGAGAGGAAAAGGTCTAGCCCCTTTTACAATGAATTCCCTTCTATATATAGTTCCAGGATCTTCGTTGTGTTCTCTGACCGATGTACCTTCATATGACGGTCTTTTCAACCATTATTTGGGCGTCGTTCTTAACTTATCATACACTATCAACGCTTGAGTTGAAATTGGTCATGATGCTTATCGTTATTTTGCCACCCAAGCGGGGTCCCAACTCGGTCGACCACTGTAGTTAGATTTTGACTTATACAGTTAGTTTCTCTGTCCGTTGGGGTCGTCTCTTGGTGGGCCTGGCTGGCGGACTTTAATTTCTTAGAATAGGAGAAGTCTGACCGTTTGTGTCTTGGGCGGAATTTTTAGATCAAGGAAACGGCGCAGCGCTTCAATGATGCCTATGGTTCGTCGCGTCTGTTCGGAGTCAAAAACGTTGTGTTGATTTGAAACATCATTTATGGTTAATAACATTATGACACACGTTTTCTGGGGATTGAACCGTTTCATGCCTTATCAGTGCTAATTGGTGACTCTTGGGTTTCCTGCTTGGGGCATTTATATCCCTATAAATAAGGGAAAAACACATATCCACTGGCATACTTTCTTGGTTTATCAGAAGAATTTTGAGAGTTTTCTTCTTCCCTGATATTTTAGATTTTCAGTTCTCTCTTGTTGGTAAAAGAAATTGGCATCTTCTCCCTCCCTCTTACTTCCTATGTCCATTCATTCTATTCGATTGAAACAAATGGCCTGTTCTTCTTCTGGATTTGCCTGAAGTCGAGCACAAAGCCCTACACTGAAAATAATGTCAGGTTTGCTGGCCGTAAGATACAAAAGTGAACCAATCATACCCCTATACAACTTCTGATCAACTGATGACCCAGGTTCATCAATATCTAATTTAGTGGCAGTTGCAATAGGTGTATCTATTTCTTTAGAATCTTCCATTTTAAACTTCTTGATTGGTTCTTTTGTATACCTCTGCTGGTGAATCATGTTTCCATTTCGGCTTTGTTTGATTTGCAATCCTAAGAAGAAGTTAAGCTCACCCATCATGCTCATTTCAAATTCACTTCCCATTAGTTTTGAAAACTCTTTGCTTAGCTTATCAGTGGTGGTCCCAAAGATTATGTCATCAACATAAATTTGTACAACAAGAAGGTCCTTACCTTTTTCCCTAAAGAATAAGGTACTGTCTATTTTACCTCTCTTGTACCTATGCTCCAGTAGGAATTTTGACAGTCTTTCATTCCATGCTCTTGGTGCTTGTTTGAGTCCATAGAAAGCCTTGTCCAACTTGTACACATGTTTAGGACATTATTTTATTTCAAACCTTGGATGTTGTTTCACAAATACTTCTTCCTTCAAGCAGCAATTCAGGAAGGCACTTTTGACATCCATTTGATGAAGAGTGAATTCCATATGTTCTGCAAAGGCTATGAGAAGTCTGATTGCCTCTAGTCTTGCAACTGGAGCAAATGTCTCATCATAGTCTATTCCTTCCTCTTGGCTGTAACCTTGAACCACCAACCTTGACTTGTTCCTTGTGACATTTCCATCTTCATCAAGTTTGTTCCTAAAGACCCATTTAGTGCCAATGGCTGATCTGTAGTTGGGTCTTGGAACTAGGTTCCAAACTTGACTTCTTTCAAATTGGTTTAGCTCATCCTGCATTGCATTCACCCAATCTGCATCCTGCAAAGCCTCAACAAAATTTTTAGGTTCAGTGATATATAAGAAAGTATCAAAAAAACATATATTCTTTAATTGTGATCTGGTTTTGACTCCAGATGTTGGATCGGTTATAATGTCCTCAATGGGATGAGAACTTTGATACTTGTGAGGTTTTATAACCAACTAGCTTCTGTTGGATGTTTCAGCAATTTGATAAGGAACAGATTCATGAACAGGTTCCTTCAAGGAGTTTATTTCAATTCCTCTTTGAATTCTTCCCGCTTTCAGGTTTCCCTGTAAAGAAGAACCTATTTCATTACATTTTCCTTCTGCAGGTGTCACTTTGACTTGAGCTGATGCTTCAGCCAAGTCTTTGACCAGTCCAGTGGCTTCATCTTCATGTTCATGTCTCTCAGAAAGAGTGTTAATTTCATCAAATGCTACATACACACTTTCTTATATGCACAGAGTTCTTTTATTAAAAACTTTATAAGCTTTGCTATGTGAAGAATATCCCAAGAATACTCCCTCATCACTTTTGGGATCAAACTTTCCTAGGGAGTCTTTTCCATTATTTTGCACATAACACTTGCAACCAAAAGCGCTAAGATAGGATATATTTGATTTTCTCCATTTAAGTAACTCATAGGGAGTCTTCTCTACTAGAGTTTTGGTCATGCATCTATTTATGATGTAACATGCATGTTTATAGCCTCTGCCCAGAAGCTGTGAGGCAATTTGCTAGATAATAGCATTGTTCTAGCCATATCCTCAAGAGTTCTATTTTTCCTTTCAACTACTCCATTTTGTTGTGGAGTCCTAGGGGAAGAGAAGTTGTGATATATTCCATTTCCATCACAGAACTCAACAAACTTAGAGTTTTCAAACTCAGTTCCATGATCAGACCTAATGGATGCAAGATGATTTCCTAATTGTTTCTGAGTCTTCCTAACAAATGCATAAAACATGTCAAATTCTTAATCTTTGGAAGTTAAAAATAAAGCCCAGGTGAATCTATAATAGTCATCAACTAGCACCATTACATACTTCTTTCCACCTCGGCTTGTGGTTATTGGACCACATAGGTCCATATGAACCAGTTCTAACGTCTTGGACGTACTTACTATTTTCTTGGATTTGAAGGATGACCTTACCTGCTTCCCCCTTGCACATGCCTCACAAACTTTGTCTTCCTTGAACTTGATATTAGGTAACCCTACAACCAAGTCTTTGGAGACTAATTTGTTTAGCTGATTTAGACTGGCATGACCAAATCTTTTGTGCCATAGGAGGGGATCATTAACTAACACACTTAAGCAAGTGAGTTCATTTTTAGAAAGAGTTGACAAATCTACAATGTAAATATTGTTCACTCCTTTTCCCTACAAAACAATCTTGTTAGTGGTAAGGTTAATCACAAAGTATTTGGTGGAGGTAAAAGCCACAAGGTTACCTTTGTCACATAATTGTGACACACTTATTAAGCTATATTTCAAGTTATCTATCAGGTAGACATTCTCTATGGAATGAGAATCAGTCTTGCGTACCTTTCCAACCCCAATGACCTCACCTTTCTTTCCATTACCAAAGGAGATATTACCTCCTTTTAAGTCCTCAAGTGAAAGAAACTGGTCCTTGTCCCTAGTCATATATTTTGAGAAGCCACCATCCATATACCATATTTAGCTCCTCCCCTTCACATGGACTTGCAAAAGGAAATCAGGGGTTAGTCTTAGGAACCCAAACTAGTTTGGGTCCCTTTCTATAAGCAAAAGGATGAATTAAATTCCTTCTTGCCCAACCAAGCAACTTAATTCGTTTATTTAACAAAAACTTTATTCTTTTGACTAGCCATTTCTTTTGCATTACATTCATATTTTTAATGGCCAGTCTTACTACAATGTGTGCAGATTTTATTTTCAGGAAGAGTGAGGCACTTGCTTTTTGGATCCCATTTAGGAGCTTGAGTCCCATAGCCAAGTCCTCTTTTGTTACTGTTGTGATGCTCTTGCAACCAAGAGAGAGCATTAGAGGCTTTGTTCCACTTGCAAGTTCTGTTTAGTTCATGTTTTACCTTTCCTAGATCTTCTTTTAATACTATGATGAATTCATCTATCCTATATAATTCATCTTTCATTTTTCCCAAATTTTCTTCTAGAGTGAGACATGTGTGATCAACTATCTTCTTTCCTATTCCTAATTTCATTTTCAGATTTTTAGACCTAAGTTCTAGGACACTATTGTCAAATTCATGAACATGGTTCTTTAACTCAGCATTTTTGTTATCAATCTCATTTTCCCTAGATTCTAGACTTTTATATTTTGCTTTTAGAATCACCCATTCCCTAGACATAACTTCCTTCTCATTATTGATTATCTCAGACTCATTAATGAAGTCTGTTAATGGCTCAGTCAGCCTTTCTTTAGACAAGAATTTAATCTTGTCTTTGAGATGAAGAATACTTACCTATTATTCATCATCTGATTCTCCAATGGCCATTAGTGTTTGCTCCTCCTCAGCTTCATCTTCAGGGTTTTCATCTAAAGTTTCTCCCCAAGCAGCAACTATAGCCTTGTTGAACCTTTGTTTCTCTTTAGTTGAACCTGTTCCATCTTCCTGTTCCTTTGTTCAGCTCTTTCTTTCTTCCTCTCAATTTCCTATTGAGGGCAGTTTTTGATCATGTGGTCAGTCTTACCATACTTGTAACATCCCTCAATTGTCTGTTTCTACGGAGCTTGATTTGTTGAAGTTTGTACCTCTTGAAGAACTCTTTCCTCTCATCAGGTACTTCTTGAAATCCCTAGTGATCATAGCCACTTCATCATCTTCCAAATCTGTACCTTTATCAATTCTGAGAGCTAAGCTTCTCTCCTTTTTGGGCGTATCCATCTTCATGGTTTGTCTCCTCATTTCATAGGCAGTTAAATTTCCGATTAGTTCATCTAGTTTGAGGGTAGCAATGTTCTTGGATTCTTGAATGGTAGTGATCTTGCTTTCCCATGTGACTGGTAAAACTATTGTCAGAATCTTCTCAACCTTGTCTTCTTCAAGGATAATCCTTCTAAGAGATTAAAGTTCATTTGTCAAAGTGGTGAATCTAGTATACATCTCCTGGATATTTTATCCTTCTTTCATAATGAAATTTTCATATTGAGAATACAAAAGTGTTCCTCTTGATCTTTTCACTTGAGGTGTTCCTTCATGAACCACTTGCAGAGTGTCCCATATTTCCTTAGTAGTTGTACAACTTTGGATCCTACTGTACTCGTCTGGTCCTAGACCACATATAAGTCACTTCTTTGCCATAACATTTTTCTCCCACTTCCTCAGGTCCTCAGTAGTACAATCAGCCCTTGTTTTTGGCACATCAATTCCTTCAGCATTCTTCTTAGTGGTTGCTAAGGGAACATCAGTGACTATGTCCCAAAGTTCATAATCTTTCCCTATAATATGATCTCTCATCTGTTCTTCCACCAAGAATATTACATACCATTGAAAAGTGGAGGCCTAGCAGTGGATTGTCCTTCCCAGTTCCCAGGTGGTGCACTCATTGTTGATCTTCACCTAAGGAATTAGCTCTTCAATACCACACTATAAACATCAATACCACACAAGGGGAGGGGGGGGGTGATTTGTGTGGTGCCTAATTTTCGCACTAGAAGAACCTGGTTCTTCTAGATGTACTTACTATGACTATTTGCGGAATTAAGAGTGCATAAAATAAAGAACACAAAAATTTTACGTAGAAAACATCTGGCTCAAAAGGTGAAAAAACCACGACCTACTACTCAGTAGGATTTTCCCAAACTTCCACTAAAATGACTGAGCCAAAACAACATTTACAAAACTTTTTGTAAACCTAAGGATTAAACTCTAATGCTAGTGTAACATACAACCTCAACTGTTGCGACAACTTCAATTTAACTCTAACTTGAATACTCAAAGTACCTAATATAATTGCTTCTATAAAAGTTGAAAGGTACAATATAAAAAACACCTACTACAATTGAACTAGAAATAAAGGAAGACACAATGGAATTGGTTCTTCACTCTTGGTTCATGTCGCTTCAGATTTGCACACTTGAATCACACACAAATTGCTTGCAAAATTGCCTAGATCTTTTGCTCTCAATTTAGTTTAACTTCTGCGTATGTGCAATCACCTGTAAAAGAGAACAATAATTATTATTTATAGAGTTAGTAATCAGAGTTTGATTAAAACTCGAATTGTTGATCCTTCATCAAATTTGAGTCCTGGAACAATTCAAACTCCAATACTTATCCTTGATCCGGATGTAGTTCTCTTCACAGAAGGAGACTTCAACTCCTTATCCTATGCAACCTTTTCGATTAACTCAGAAGATATTATTGCTGATCCTTGAGACTTATCTTCTTCACACGTATGTCATATGTGTAAGCATATCAACACTGTGTCTCACTTGATGGACCTAGTTCATGACTGAGTTCATTTTGTAAATATTCAAAACTTCATCTGAACTTGAGCCAACACTTATTTTTTTATTTTATAGAATTGTAGTGGACCGATTTTAACCGTGGATAATCTGCAGCCATTTGCGCAATTGTTTAAATAAAGGAGTTTTCTTTGGTGTAAATCCTTTGTATCTTTCCCTCTTTTACTTTATATGTATTTGGCGTGAATTGTTGGATCTTCGTATAGTGGATTTATGATTTTTTTAGGGGAAACCAATTTTGACCGGACTGAGTAGGACTCCATCGTGATTCCGAATAGGGTCTCGTTCAATTCGCCTATTTGGGGCGGAATCGACTGGGGACCTATTGCTTTAAGCAAATTCGTCTTTGACTCAAATGAGTTTATGTAATTTTTTTCTGGACGAAGTTAGTCTCAACTTGAGTCGTTTGTATGGGATCCATTTGTCGTTGATTTGGGCGGAGTCAACTCCCCTCCTTTTTACACATCCGAACGAGGTCAAATTTGGAGTTCGTAGCAAAATAATTTTTTTATTAAGAAGGAAAGGAAACGCAGGGTGACAACCGATAGCTGCAAAGGCATTATTGGGCTCGGATGATTTCGAACCTTTCCTCTTGCGATGGCCCTTTGCCGTAGTGATGCTATTTCGAGCTATCGTTGAACTGTTAGCCCGTTGCCGTTCGATCGAGGTTGAATTCTTTTTTTTTTTGGCAACGACCCTTGGCCTTATGGGTGTTCTTTTGAGCTTTCATCAAAATATTAACCCGTAGTCGTGTGATCTAGGTCGAACTCTTCTTTTTTTGGCGACGGCCTTTGGCTTTATGGGTGTTATTTCGAGCTTTCATTAAAATGTTAACCCATCGTTGTTCGATTGAGGTGGAACTCCTCTTTTTTGGCAATGACCTTTGGCCTTATGTGTGTTATTTTGAGCTTTTGTTGAAATGCTAACTGGTCGTTGTTCGATCGAGGTCGAACTCCTCTTTTTTGGTGATGGACTTTGGCCTTATGGGTGTTATTTTGAGCTTTTGTCGAAATGTTAACCCGTCATTGTTCGATTAAGGTCGAACTCCTCTTTTTTTTTTTTTTGCGATGGCCTTGGGCCTTATGGGTGTTATTTTGAGATTTTGTCGAAATGTTAACCCGTAGTCGCTCAATCTAGGTCGAACTCTTCTTTTTTGGCGACGGCCCTTGGCCTTATGGGTGTTATTTCGAGCTTTCATTGAAATGCTAACCCGTAATCGCTTGATTTAGGTCGGGCTCTTCTTTTTTGGTGACAACCCTTGGCCTTATGGGTGTTATTTCGAGCTTTTATCGAAATGTTAACCCGTAGTCATTCGATCGAGGTCAAACTCTTTTTTTTGGCGATGGACCTTGGCCTTATGGGTTTTATTTCGAGCTTTCGTTGAAATATTAACCCGTAGTCGTTCGATTAAGGTCGAACTATTTTTCTTTGGCGACGGCCCTTGGCCTTGTGGGTGTTATTCCGAGCTTTCGTCGAAATGTTAACTCGTAGTTAGTCTCAGTTTTTTGGAGAGTTTGGGGTGTCTTCTGGGGTAGTCCAGGTTATGCTTAATTTGTACGTTTCATGGGTGAGTCCCAGTTTGCTTAATTTTGTCTGTATTGGAGAATGTGGTGCCGAAAGGTATCGAACATTGCCATCAAGCTAATGTTCGTTTTATGTATATATTAGAATTTCCATGTTTAACCCCTTTATAATTTAGAGGGTAAAATAGGTATTTGACAATCCAAAATTTGAAAAATCTAGTTGAGTGACCTTCTGAGTGCAGTAAACATAGTTCAGTGACTTTATTGTTACAAACGAAAGAAAAGTGACTTTAGGAGATAATTTGGGATAGTTCAGTGATCATTTGTGTAATAGACTCCACAGTTAAAATATTCATTTTCCTGCAAACACTTCAATGTACAAATGTCGTCACCAAAAGTTGCAATTTGATAGAGCGCGTTATTTTTTTCATTTATGAATACGGATTTCATATTCTGCTATACTGTGTAATTAGACAGTGAAAATACAAATTAAACCTGAGGAGAAAAAAAAACTGAGAAGAAAATTACAAACGCAAAAACATTAATCGATCTTCCTTTTTGGTCTATATAAAAGATGAACATTGATTTAAAATACTTAGAGTAGTAATCTCTAGACGACTTAATTTGGACTATGGAGATTCGAGGTCACTCTTTAAGTAATTATTATCAACGAAGTTGTAAACCATTATTCTAAGATAAATTGAATTAAATAATGAGAATAGATATGCCAACTGAGAACCATGCATTCTAGAGGGATTCCCTTCTTGTCCCCTAATTAGACTTTCTTTTTACTTTAATGTACTTTTGGAATATGAGAATTAGTTAGAGTTATATTTTAGGTGTTATAACAACGTGGGCTTGCTATAATTAAATCATAAAATAAGAATTCATCATTGTAAGTTACGAAGCACGGCCCAATATGGTCCACCATTTTTTCTCGTAACCTGCAAAAGTATTGTAGAATAAGGATATCAAAATGCAAAGTCACAAGAATTTGGATTTAGGAGTGTGCTTTCGATTTATCGCTTTGATTTTGACCCTTATCGATAATTACTTATCGATTATCGATTTGTACATATGCTTGTCGTTATTGTTTCAATAAGGTTTCGATTTTTTCGATTTCAATTTATCGATTGTGGAGGCTTATCGATTCGGTTATCGATTACACCAATAAGAAAATTTGCGAGATTCCACGGAAAGTATATCGCTATAAACACACCTAACTAATATGGACAAAAAGAAGCTAAAATAAGACGAACATCATTTATAACATAAAAATTGTGTCAACAAGCACATGCAACAAAACTAAAGTAAGCGGTCAAATGTATGCCACAAACACTCCAGCGGTATAAAAAAAACAAATATAAAATACATCATCACGGCTAGTTTTATTTTTCATTAATTTGAACTTCATTCCCTTGATCTTTAAATATGATAATTCCTTAAATGTGATAGAGGAAATAATAGGGTAAGGGACTTAGGGTAAAGGAAAAGGTATAGATTAGGGAAAATGATATTGTATAGTCGCTTTCAAAATAGTAGCGGAATATATATGCATTCTGTATGTTATATTAATCTACACAAATCGGTAATTACTCATTTTATAAGTGTCTACAGTTTAGGGGTGTGCATTCGATTTATTGATTCGATTTTGACCCTTATCGATAATTAGTTATCGATTATCGATTTGCACATATGCTTATCGTTATCGTTTCAATAAAGTTTCGATTTTTTCAAATTTAATTTCGATAACAACTAATCGATTCGATTTATCGATAAACCGATTCGAATGCACACCCCTACAAGGATTGAATGCTATCTTCTAAAGATTGTGCATTGTTTAGTGGTTAGTTGCGACTGCTTTAACGTTTTTCACCTACTTATTGTTCCTTTCTAGTTAAGAACTTCATAGCAATTACAAAAGTAGTACAAGTGAATTATAATTTTAATGAAAAATATTGCTCATTACTTTGTCTCTTTGCTACCCTATCTCCTTCAACTCTGGTTATGCTTTAGCTTGTTTGAATCGGAATCACAAGTCAGCATGAAGTTGATAGTTGTTTGGATCTACTTTTATCAATACCAGCATGTACTTTGGATTTATGATTATGTTAGAGCGTTGCTGGATGCTTTTGATTAGTGCTGGCAAATGGTTGGATTGGGTTGGATTTGTGCGGGTCAAAAATAGCTTTGGTCTCAATCCGTCCATATTTCATGCGCGTAAAAAACGGGTTGGGTGTCAAATGGGTGGCTAGAACCATATTATATAAGTATATTCTTTTTTTCAAATGCAATTTATAATTTTGCTTTTGTTCAAATTATTTAGTGACATAAGCTTAACTGGAATAATGTATACTTTCTTTCATTAAATTGATTCAAATTTAAGTACCATATTGTGAACTTAAGTTACTCTTCCACAAAATATGACAATTTTTATTTTAGAAAAAAATGTGTTTAATGCACATCAAGCAACATCACTAATATTATATGACACTGTGCATGTTTCACTTTGTTTATATACTGTTTGCAATCCAATATAAAATTAAATATATTTTTAAAAAAATACTATAAATTGAAAGATACTATTTATATTCAAAAAATATATTACAAACATGAAATATATAAAGAAAATAGAAGAATAGAAGCAGACCAGAAGGGAGCAAATCAACAAAATCTTGAGCATTAAATCCTAAACATTACATGAAAATAGCAAGTTTCAACAAACAATCTACTTTGAAATACATGACTATGTACAAACTCAACATTGAAATATGAGCTACATAACTAAAAAAAAAATACTATTTTTGGTTTAAAAAAAGTATCTTTCTACGATAAAAAAAGAAAGTATTTATTTTATTAAAATGAAAGAAAATACTTTTTGTACATATGAAAATACTTATTTTGTTGAAATGAAAAAATTTATATCGAATTTAGTTGAAATGAAAAAGTATCTTAGTAATATTTCTATTGAGTTGTGTGGGGTTGGTATGGTAGTAGTGGGTAGGGTTGGAGTGGGCTAGAGTGATTTGGGGCAGGGTTAGGTTGGTGGGATGAGGCATATGGTGGTTAGATTGAAAATTATTTTTCTTTCTCTTAATAAGAAAAATAATTTCCTTTGCTTGGAGAAAAATGAGTTTCCTTCGCTGCGATGGCCTTGGGCCTTATGGGTGTTATTTTGAGATTTTGTCGAAATGTTAACCCGTAGTCGCTCAATCTAGGTCGAACTCTTCTTTTTTGGCAACGGCCCTTGGCCTTATGGGTGTGATTTCGAGCTTTCATTGAAATGTTAACCCGTAATCGCTTGATTTAGGTCGGGCTCTTCTTTTTTGGTGATAACCCTTGGCCTTATGGGTGTTATTTCGAGCTTTCATCGAAATATTAACCCGTAGTCATTCGATCGAGGTCGAACTCTTTTTTTTGGCGATGGACCTTGGCCTTATGGGTTTTATTTCGATCTTTCGTTGAAATATTAACCCGTAGTCTTTCGATTGAGGTCGAACTATTTTTCTTTTGGCAACGGCCCTTGGCCTTGTGGGTGTTATTCCGAGCTTTCATCGAAATGTTAACCCGTAGTTAGTCTCAGTTTTTTTGGAGAGTTTTGGGGTGTCTTTTGGGGTAGTCTAGGTTATGCTTAATTTGTACGTTTCATGGGTGAGTCTCAGTTTGCTTAATTTTGTCTGTATTGGAGAGTGGTGCCGAAAGGTATCGAACATTGCCATCAAGCTAATGTTCGTTTTATGTATATATTGGAATTTCCCTGTTTAACGCCTTTATCATTCAGCCTAGAGAGCTTGCTGATAGATGGGGTGATGAACTGTCCTTCGACATTAGTGATGTTTCCCTCACTTCCGGTTTCAAAAACTCCCCGAGAGAGCCCAATCGGGATAACACCTAGGTGAGGATAAGGAGTGTGACTTAGGGGATGTCACTGTCCATAGGCTGAGATGTCTGGGATGGGCTATATTCAAGTTATTCAGTAACAGTTCTTCCCCTCTCTAGTTGGAATGTTTCTTTGCTCGCTTGCTCATACGACGCTTGTGTTCCTGTTTAAGCAAACAACAGAAGGTAAACCAAGATGAGATTTGCCTTACCTCGATCCGATGAGCTGATGAACGAGGGTAGTCTCACATCGTTTTTCGCTTTGCTTGACATTTAAGAGGCTGATGGAATGGTGTTTGTGAATTCAAAAGACGTGTTTGGCTTTACCTTCTTCCTCCCCCTTTTTTACATGCCCTGGCTCTACATGGATTGGGTTTGCACATCGTCTGGTGCGTGGGTCATCCGATAAGATGTGCTCATTCTCTTATGGGATTTGCGCAACGAGCACCATCTTTCCTTGCAAATTTTGCATGAATATTGGTTGTAACTTCCGCTTCTATGTAGCATCGTGCTTTAGATTAGCATGTGAGACTTACTTACTACTTTTTCTGGTGGGTGATTATGTTTTACCGGTTTTGGATTTGAAGGAGACTAGGAATTTGGCTAAGAAATTCCCACTGATGGCGCCAAATTATTTGACCAAAGAAGCGTTAAAACCTCCTTGATTAAATAAATTAATGATAATGATGGGGTAAATCTTAGTGTAGCACAACCAACTTCATATTTGAAAATATATAGCAAGATAATGAATGAAAAATAAGAGCAATCACTGTTTATTGATATTAATATTTCATCTCAAATGAAATAGAGAGAAAAATCGATTTAAATCTTTACAAGAAGAAATTTTCAGAGCCAGAGTAGAGAGGAAAAGGTCCATTTCCTTTTTTGATGAATTCCATTCTATATATAGTTCCAGGATCTTTGCTACGTTCTTTGACCAATGTACCTTCATATGACAGTCTTTTCAGTCGTTATTTGGGTACCGTTATTAACTTACCATACACTATCGACGCTTGAGTTGAAATTGGTCGTGGTGTTTCTCGTTATTTCGCCACCCAAGCGGGGTCCCAACTCGGTCGACCAATGTGGTCAGATTTTGACTTATACATATATCAATTAAACCGTTATCTTCTAATTATACTATTTTTCTTAACACTTTTAATTCAAAAAATAAATTTAAACGATCAACTATTAGATTGATCATTATGTTTTAAGGAACATTGAAGATTAAGTCAATATTCTTTCAAATTTTCATCGTCTAGTGATCGTAGTTTTTAAGCCAAAAATATTTTTAATATTTCGAATTGTTCAAATCTATTTTGAAGTGAAAAAATAGCCTTGTCTACTATGTATAGAAATTANGAAATTAATCAAAAAAAAAAAAAAAAACTCTTCGAGAGATTTTGATATTTCATTAGCAACATTCCCATCAAATTGTTTTTTCTATGTATCACATGTTTTTTTACAAAATTTGGGTTCGATATTCATTTCAAATGCAATTTTATTTGACAGAAATCATTACAGTTGCAAATCATTTTTCTCTATATTTGTCAAAGAACGAAATCAAATATTTTTACTTCACATAACTTCTTTTTTTAATGATCCTTACAAATGTGGGACCTAAAACAATTGCTTTACGTGCTTTAGAGAAGGGCCGCCCTAACTTCCGGACAATTAATGTCTCCTCTAAATAACAAGTTGGTCGATAGTTCATAGATTGAGTTCTTACGTACTTTTTTCCATTCACCAAAAAGTTGAAGCAAATTTTGTGTGAGTCAAGTTTTTGTGACTTTTAAAAATATACGTTAAATTTATATGACAATTTTATGTATAGTTTTACTTATAAATTATTTTTTTAAATGAACAAATTTAATACCTAAAATTAGATGATACTCCCTCGTACTCTAAATCATGCCGCCATCTTTTGAAACGGAGGAAGTAAGCCAAGCAACCATAGATATTCCTTTTTTTTTTTTTTTTTTTATATGTATGTACGTCCTTTCATTTTTGTTACGCTCATTTTATCATTATCTAGGTAATTTAAGCAACATAGAACTATTCTACTACTATCTATTTCTATTTTCAAACTGATTTTTTATTTTCCAAATAATCTGATAAAATAACTAGTGGATAAGATTTAAAAGATATCGTATTACGTATAAAGTTAATATACAACTCGACTAATATCAATCAATTTCATAGAGTTTAATGCTTTTTGTTCTTCATTCTAACAGAATAGAATAATGCTTCCACCATTCCTTTTCTTTCTTGACGAAATAGATCTGGCAGCGATATCTAATATATAGTCAATGTCCATTCACTCGTTGAATTTTTAGACGGCAAGTTGTATACTCGAACAAATGAATTTAATAACATTATTTCTGCATTCTTTCAGCTTTTGTCTTGCCCCTTCACAAATAAAATAGTCATCTATCATAAATCAAACTTAATTAAAGAATCTTTACATCATTATAAATGAAGATACTAGCTCTTCAATTTTACTCACTCGTTCTCAACTTCAATAACGATGGTTTCCATAATTAATGCTTTATCTTTGTTTCTTTCTTTGCTCCTCTTATCCTCCCTCTCCACAGCCAAAACTCCTCCAAGACCTCGAGCTTTTCTTCTTCCAGTAACCAAAGATGCAGCTACTAAACAATACGTCACAGTCATTGGGCAAAGAACACCTCTTGTCCCTGTCAAATTAACCGTCGATCTTGGTCAACGATTCATGTGGGTTGACTGTGAAGATGGCTACGTTAGCTCATCTTACAAACCTGTCCCTTGTGGTTCTATTCCTTGTAAACGTTCATTATCCGGTGCTTGTGTTGAATCATGTTTAGATCCTCCTTCTCCAGGGTGCAACAATAATACTTGTTCACATATTCCTTATAACCCTTTTATTCGCACTAGCACTGGTGGTGAACTTGCCGAGGATATTGTTTCACTTCAATCAACTGATGGTTCAAATCCTGGTAACTCTATATCAAAGCCTGGAATAGTTTTTGATTGTGCTCCTAAGTCTCTTCTTGAGGGTCTAGCTAATGGTGTTAAAGGGATTATTGGACTTGGAAATGGTTTCGTTGGATTTCCTACTCAATTGTCTAATGCTTTTCGTGTACCTCGAAAATTCGCCGTTTGCTTGAGTTCTTCCACAAATTCTCGTGGAGTTATCTTTTTTGGTGATAGTCCTTATGTTTTTCTTCCTGGAATGGATGTATCCAAAAGACTTGTTTACACTCCACTTCTAAAAAACCCTGTTAGTACATCAGGTGCGTATTTCGACGGGGAGCCTTCTACAGACTATTTTATTGGAGTGACATCAATTAAAATAAATGGTAATGTCGTGCCAATAAACACTACATTGTTGACCATAACGAAAGATGGCAAAGGCGGAACCAAAATTAGTACAGTTGAGGCTTACATGAAATTAGAGTCTTCGATTTACAATGCTTTGACAAAGGCATTTGTAAAATCGCTTGCTAAGGTTCCAAGAGTAAAACCTGTGGCTCCTTTTACGGTATGTTATAATAGAACGAGTTTGGGAAGTACTCGTGTTGGTCCTGGTGTTCCACCAATTGAACTAGTTTTGGGAAGCAATAAAGATGCTAAATCATGGACTATTTGGGGTGCGAATTCAATGGTGGCTGTCAATAATGAGGTGCTCTGTCTTGGATTTGTGGATGGAGGAATTGAATTCGAACCCACCACTTCTATAGTCATTGGAGCTCATCAAATTGAAGACAATCTTTTGCAATTTGATATTGCTAACAAAAAGTTGGGTTTTACTTCTTCGCTCTTGTTTGGTCAAACAACATGTGCCAACTTCAACTTTACATCCAAAGCTTGATGGTCTTCCCCCAAAACACAAATGGTGAGATAGTACTAGTAGTAACTTCTTTTATTTTCCAAAGGATGGAATTGGCCAAGAAATATATTAATGTATCCGTTTTCGTTTGGTTGTTAAGTTTCTGAAGGTCATAATGGCATGTGTCAATTACCAAAAGTGTATCAGTCTTTAAATTTACTTTGGTGGTGATAATCAACCTTGATTATGAATTTTGTGACTTCTCAAATCTCAATCATCTTGACATGCGTTTGCTCCTTTTTTGAATGTTTCAAGCATTGGCCTGGCTTTAGTATATGATAATTAATTTCTGTCTTGTTACCACTATTTTCGCTGTTAGTAATATAATTAATCAAAATAATATCTCTGCGATTTCACCGAAACTATCTTTTGTTTCTTAAAGAGATCATAGACATATGCTTATTTATCTATTTTTTATTGGTATGAGCAACATGTTGTAGTATGAGACTTTTTTTCTTAGATTCGTTGTAGGATGCGAGAAAGTCAGTTCTACTTTTAAAAGACCCAAAGTTAGAGGATTTAGGTCCACGGGTTATAGTTAATGCCTAATAAATAAAGAGGATTATTTAGAAATGACTATTGTTTGGAGGCTTATTATCGGGCATAATTACAATTTAGTTAATTACATTCAGTAACTACTAATTGCTTGTCATGGGATGTATGTTGCTGTATTCAATTCAGTTGTATACATTGTATTCAATTCGGNTATATATATATATATATATATATATATATATATATATATATGTATATATATATATATGTATATTGTATTCAATTTCACTATATTCAATTCAACTGTAGTGTTACATCTCGCGTTTTCGTTACGTTAAAATTTCGTTTTCAGTTAACCGATGTAGACTTGGGGGATGAGATCATCTTGACGTTAACGTACTTACGTTAGCTATAACAAGTGATTAATAAGTATTATGAAGGATAAGGAGGTATACGGAGTTTCTAGGCATTAAAGGACATGTTAACTTCAGCAATAGTTCTAATGCTCCCAGAAGGTACTGATGGTTATATTATCTATTGCGACGCTTCAGGTGTTGGATTGGGTTGTGTGGTGATGCAATATGGTAAGGTTGTGGCTTATGCTTCTAGACAACTAAGAAAGCATGAGAAAAACTACCTGACCCACGAATTCATGCACTAAAGTTGTGGAGGCACTACTTGTATGGCTTTCATGTTGATATCTATACGGATCATAAGAGCCTCCAGTACATCTTCAAGCAAAAGGAATTGAATCTTCGTCAAAGGAGATGGTTGGAGCTACGTAAAGACTATGACATTGATATTTTATACCATCGGGGGAAGGCGAACGTAGTAGCCGATGCCCTCAGCCGTAGATCTATGGGTAGTCTGTCGTATTTACGGCCAGAAAAGAGGGAAATAGCCCATGAGGTTCATCAGCTAGCTAGTCTTAGAGTTCAATTACTAGAATCAGGTGACATTGGAATTACTCTTCAGGATACGACAACATCCTCTTCAGTAACTAAAGTAAAGAAATGCCAGTACGAGGATCCTGTGCTAGTTCATTATAGAGATACCACTCTTCAAAAGTAGAAGACACCGTTTGAAATTACCGAAGATGGGGTTCTCAGATATCAAGGGCGATTATATGTGCCTAACGTTACAGGGTTGCGTCAGCAGGTTATGGGAGAAATTTACTATTCCTGTTATTTTGTCCATCCAGGAGCGACAAAGATGTATCATGACATCAAGGAAATATATTGGTGGGACGAAATGAAAAGGGATATAGCAGAATTTATTGCTCAGTGCCCTAACTATCAGCAGGTTAAGATTGAGCATCAAAAACCTGGTGGATTATTGCAGGCGATGGAGATTCCGACTTGGAAATGGGAAATAATCAATATGGACTTCATCGTCGGCTTACCTCGTACCCAGCTTATGTTCGATTCGATATGGGTGATTATCGATAGGCTCACAAAGTAAGCCCACTTTCAGCCCGTTAGAACTACATATTCCGCAGAAGATTATGTGAGGCTTTTTATCAAGGAGATAGTACGACTGCATGGTGTCCCTGTATCTATTATCTCGGATACAAGAGCTCAATTTACAGCTAACTTCTGAAGGTCCTTCCAAAAGGGATTGGGGACTCAAGTAAGTCTTAGTACAATATTTCATCCCCAGACAGACGGATAGGCTGAGCGTACTATTCAAAAACTGGAGGATATGTTGCGAGCTTATGTAATAGATTTCAAAGGTAGCTGGGATGATCATCTGCCGCTTATTAGTTCGCGTATGATAATAGCTACCATTCCAGCATTCAGATGGCTCCATACGAAGCTCTTTATGGACGAAAATGTAGGTCGCCTATAGGGTGGTTCGACATTAGAGAATCTGGATTACACGGGCCAGACCTGGTTCAACAAGCCATAGAAAAAGTAAAGTTTATCCGATATCGACTATTGATAGCTCAAAGTCATCAGAAGTCATATTCTGACGTGCGACGTCGAGATTTAAAGTTCGGGGTTAATGACTGGGTATTCTTGAAGGTGTTGCCTATGAAGGGTGTGATGAGATTTGGCAAAAAGGGCAAACTTAGCCCACAGTATATTGGGCCTTATAGGATCATTCAAACAGTGGGCCGAGTATCTTATGAGTTAGAATTGCCCTCGGAATTGGAGTCTGTCCATCTAGTTTTTCACGTATCTATGTTACGAAACTGCATTGGCGATCCTACCCGAGTGGTGCCCACGAATAATGTAAAGATAACAGAGGACATGTCATATGAGGAAATTCCGGTTGGCATTCTAGATCGACAAATTCGCAAGCTGCGGAATGAGGAGGCAGCCTCCGTGAAAGTACTTTGGAGAAATAACAATGTTGAAGAAATAATTTGGGACGCCGAGGAAAATATGAAGTCTAGATATCCCTACCTTTTTCCTTCTTGCCATTAGTTATGTGAGGCCATTGTCGTTATTAATAATTGTGATCCGGTATGGCGTTGGATTATTAAGCTTCTACAAAGAGAGTTTGTAGTAGTGTTGTTAGAAAGGCGACCCTGCCAAAGTTACATAGATCACGGGGAGTTGAACATTCAAGGACAAATGTTTCTAAGGGGAGAAGGATGTTACATCTCGCGTTTTCGCACGTTAAAATTTCGTTTTCAGTTAACTGATGTAGACTTGGGGATGAGATTATCTTGACGTTAATGTACTTAGATTATTTAAAACAAGCGATAAATAAGTATTATGGAGGATAAGGGGACAAAAATTTAATCAATTACCCATGGGGGAACGTGGCAGCCCCTCAGTGGCTTGATTATGTACACCCATACCTATGCATGGCATTACATTACATGCACGTGCATGACGTTATAAACGTTTCAGAATTTACAAAGTTATTCAGATTTAAAGATGTGTTTCAGTATTCCATCTTTCATCTATGTCTTTTACGTACTAATTCCCATGCTTTACATACTCAGTACATTTTTCGTATTGACGCCCAATCTTACGGGGCCTGCGTTTCATGCCTACAAGTGCAGGTAGGCATGCTGATGGTCCCCCTTCTTAGGATCCCTAATCAAAGAGAGTTGGGGTGATCCATTTGATCAGGAGCTGCTTTTGATTCTGGTATGATATGTTTGTACATATATATGTGTATGGGTATGACGTGGCTCAGTCACATCTTTGTATAGTTATGTTTCTATTAGAGGTCTGTAGACAGTATGTCTAGTTAGGTTGTATATGGCCTTGTCAGCTTTCAGTATTGGATGTATAATTGTCTATAGCAGCCTTGTCGGCTTGCCCACTATATTCTGCACGTATACGTACATATGCCTTGATGGAAGGTTTCCTTCACGTATGTTATTTTCGTAATATAGCAGATGTTATATGGGTTCATATCTTAGAGGCATGCTTAAGGGTATATATATGTAAATATATGTATATGGGATATGGGAAAAGGTTATGGCGTTATATACGCACCATCACCTGATCAGCTGGTATATGATAATGATGTTGCCCGCAGAGGCTAAAATATGATTCAAACGGCGTTGTATACACATATATATGTATATGGGTTATAAGAAAAGGTTACGACGTTATATACGCACCACCGCCTGATCAACTGGTGTATGTTGATGACATTGCCCATAGTGGCCGAAATGATATGATGGGATGCCCTTAGTGGCTTGATGATATAATGTATAACCATACCTATGCATGGCATGACATTACACGCACGTGCATGACGTTATAAACGTTTCAGAATTTACAAACTTGTTCAGATTTAAAGATGTGTTTCAGTATTCCATGTTTCATCTATGTCTTTTACGTACTAATTTCCATGCCTTACATACCCAATACATTTTTCGTACTGACGCCCTATTTTACGGGGCCTGCGTTTCATGCCCGCAAGTGCAGGTAGGCATGCTGACGGTCCCTCTTCTTAGGATCCCTGATCAACGAGATTTGGGGTGATCCATTTGATCCGGAGCTGCTTTTGATTTTGGTACGATACGTTTGTACATATATATGTGTATGGATATGACGTGGCTCAGTCTCTTCTTTGTACAATTATGTTTTTGTTAGAGGTCTGTAGACAATATGTCTAGTTAGGTTGTATATGGCCTTGTAGGCTTTGAGTTTTGGATGTATAATTGTTTATAGTCTTGCCGGCTTGCCTACTGTATTCTGCACATATACGTACATATGCATTGATGATAGGTTTCCATCACGTATGTTATTTTCATAATATAGCAGATGTTATATGGGTTCATATCTTAGATGCATGCTTAGGGTACGTTTGACAGATAGGACTAAGGCACCCGTCGCGGCCCATTAGTTTGGGGCGTGACATGTAGTCAAATAATTAAAGATAAAAAATACAGTGATATCCGGCTGTATTCACCATATTTAATTTGGGTGTATTCAAATTAACAACAATAATTAAGGGGATCTGCCATAAAATATAACTTTTGAAATAGACAAATACAAGCGAAAATACCAAAAAGTACTGCATTTGCATTGAGAATATAGAATACAACTCAAATTTGTATGTTTTTGTACAGGATACAATATGTTTGAATCATCGTATGTGACTCAATAGCAAAAAAGAAAAAGTTTACCGGAGATGGCATCTCTGGCCAAGCAAAATTTTGTTAACATTGTGTTAAAACTACAAATAGAAATGAATAAAAATTTTGCCAGATATTAGAATACACTATCACGTTGTTTCTAACAAAATTCGGTCAGACGAATATACTCAGATATGAGATATAAATAAGGAGAAGAAGCCATGAATTCCGGCATCTTCGTTAGATCCAGATCTGGGGACGCCTCCGACCTTCCTTCTCCATTATTTTCACTACTGGTAATGAACCCATCTCGACTTCATGAGTTTCATATCTGGATCTGATGGTGGAGACGAGAAGGGGGGGGGGGGGGGGGGAGAGGCAAATGGATCTGATGGTGGAGATTAGAGAAGGGACGAGAGAGAGAGAGAGAGGTGGCTTTTTGGTTGGTCTCCTTTAGAGCTCCGCCGAAAAAGATGATCGGCAGCGACAAAATTGAACGACGACAATGCCGAAGGCAAAAGGAAAGAGAAAAATGAGAGAGAGCTAAGGAAAAAGAGAAAGAGCGTTGAGGGAAAGATCGATATCGTGAAATAACTCTGTGTATTTGGTGATAGGTAAATTGGAAGTTCTTGTAGATATGAAAAATAATTAAATTAAAAGATAGTTATCATCCATAAATAGATATTAGATTTAGCTATGACCGATAAAATTTCCATAAATAAACATGCATACTTGTACATAATTTTGTTATCGGTCCTCTCACCAAACGGATTTTTATCTAGGCATTTGAACCGTTCAAATTAGCGTTCAAATGTCTCTCACATTGACCGACCTTATATGGATATTATTAACGTAGCTGAGGTGAGCAATATGTGTTTTTCTACACACATATAAGGAGCGAAAATGAGTGTTTATAAATCTAAAAGAAGAGAAAAGAAAATGAAAAAAAAGAGTTAAGAAATCCTAACAAGGAAACTATCTCGTGCGTTCACTTATAATTTTAATAGAATGAAATGATCCTCGAAAGATCGTATCTGATCAAATTAATTTATAGATCACGCATATTATAATCTTGTATCATTACATAGCTATAAGTTATAACTGTGTACGGGTAAAATCAGGGGTGATATCTACCCAGATTCCCTGATGAGAAAATAGAAGAACGGCGCGGATGCACGAGATTGTAATCAAGAATAGAAACCCTTCATATCCAGAAAGAGTGAACGATGTGCTCGTCATCGGGCGTGATAGAGTGACATGCCCGGGGCCAAGAACGAGTTCTGAGACCCGGGAAATACAGTAAACGCTTACACACAAAAGATAAAGGACAGTGATATCCACACCAAATTGGATATCACGACATGATTGTTGCATGATGTCGGTTATGTACCATTAATTAACGAGAAATGAATATTATTACCTTTTTTAGACTTATACTAAGGATGAAACTCTCCTACTATTTAAAGGGAAAGATTTTCTTTTGTAAGATACACTATAACATGCAAATCAGCAATAAAGGTTTATTTTTCTACTTTTTAGCTATTGCTAAAGTTCTTATTTAATTATTATGTTCTTCAATCACAACTAGGCTCGAACCAAGAGTCCAATCGAGGATTAGGTCACCGTTCAACCTAAGTTCGGGCTAGGCCATAACATTACAAATGTTTTGATAATTTATTTCGTCTTTAACTCGTTTATCTAATTTTCTTGATTATTTGTGTTGAATCAAACCACGTATCCTGAAAAATGCGTAAAAATTCAATTGTTATCCGATTTAGGGGTAAACAGTTTAGCGCGTACCGTGGGGCTAAGAGTAACAATAGTGATTTGATTAAGAATCTCTACAACACACCCTATTTTACGTTTGTTCTTTAAATTCTTAATATCAAGTAAGCCCAAAAATGTCAAACTCTCAGTCTGCTCACTTGAATGTTGACGCTGAGTTTGGCCATCATGGAAAAAATATTAATTTGGTGCTTAGCAATGAGGTACCTCCTGCTGATTCCAATAGTCTCCTAATGTTGATTCGGTCGATGCTAACTCACTGGTGACCATCGGCATCCATTTTCCAGCTGATCCCGAAAATAGTGTTCGTGGGGAGACCCTGACCAATAGCTCGGGAAGCACCTCAAGACGAAGGTGTCAATCCCGTTGTAATGAAAATGCTTGAAGCATTAACAAAACGGGTGGATTCTGGTGAGAAGAAAATTGAGGCTAATGACTAGAAGGTGGAAGCATAAAATTCCAAGGTCGATCTGACCCCGAGAGTACCCCCGATATTGAAGGGGCCGGATTCCACAAATATTAACCAGAAGCCTTTTTACTCCAAGGGTGGTACCAAAGCCAATCCCAATGAGGTTTCGCATCCTGATATCCCCAAATATAATTGGACCATGAATCTGAACGAGCATGTGACCTCCTATACATGTGCAATCAAGGGGAACGACTTGGAAGATGATGAGATCGAGTTGGTGCTACTGAAGAAGTTTGGGGAGACTTTGTCCAAGTTAGCAATGACATGGTATCATAACTTGCCCCCAAATTCCATTGACTAATTTGATATGCTTGTATATGCTTTCGTAAAAGACCATTCCGAGGCCATCAAAGTCGATACTATAAAGTCAGACCTTTTCAAGGTCAAACAGAGAGACAACGAGATGCTCAGGGAGTTTGTGTCAAGATTATAGATGGAACACATGGACTTGCCTCCGATTGCAGATGATTGGGTCGTTCAGGCATTTACTCAGGGGCTTAACCCCCAAAGTTCCTTGACCTTTCAATAGGTAAAATAAAATTTGGTAGAGTACCCGGTGGTGACCTGGGCCGACGTCTATAATAGGTACCAATCAAATATCAGGGCCGAGGACGACCAGCATGGAAATCTTTCTGGATTTGTCTACCCCATCAGGGCCGATGATAGGTCTAAAATAGCCGTTGATCATGAGCCATGGTCGATCCAGAATCGGTACCAACCATACAGCACGAACGAAGGGGAAATAGGTTCGGGCATCACCCCATAAGGAACGTGAAGAGAGGCGATCGAGGGCCAAGTGGTTGAGGTCTGATGACAAAAATGGTTTCGACAGGCTGCTTGGGAGTAGGTAAGTGCTGAGACTACCAGAGTATAACTTACAACGTGGATGTTTCTATCATCGTATCGGCCATCGGAAGCATCACAGAGACCAAATGGCCCCGACCATTACGACCCTATCCAAAGAGATCCTAACTTGATGTGTAAGTATCATGGCACTTCTGGTCACAGGACTGAGGATTCCCGTTAGTTGAGAGAAGAAGTTTCCCGGTTATTTAACAATGGACACCTTCGAGAATTATTGAGTGATCGAGCAAAAAACCATTTCAGGAACATGAATGCCAATAGACAGGTTGAACAAGAGGAGGATCAACATGTAACCAACATGTTAATCAGAGGAGTCGATGTCCCCCAAGGAACAATGATAAATTTAGTGCACTAAAGTATCTATCACAAGGGAAAGCATACCTAGGATTATGTCCCCGAGGGAGCCAATTCGTTCGGCGATGAGGATGTCGAGGGCATCGTGAAGCCTCACAATGTTGTGCTAGTAATATCCGTACTTATCAATAAATCTCGAGTTAAACATATGTTGATTGATCCCGGTAGCTCGGCCAACATCATTAGATCAAGGGTCGTAGAGCAACTGGGGTTACAAGACCAAATTGTGTCAGGAATTCGGGTGTTGTACGGGTTTAACATGGCATGTGAGACCACTAAAGACTGACCGAGTGTATAGCAGCCTTGAGTCATTCATCTCCTGGTCCTCGGAAAAAATCCATCGATTCTTCCCACTATTAAAAAAGAAATAACTTTTCCTGGACCCCAGAATGCCAAAAAGCTTTGGAAGAACTCAAGCGTTACCTATCGAGTCCCCCATGCTGCACACTCCGAGGCAGAAGAATAGTTGTACCTCTACTTGGCGGTTTTTAAGGTGGCGTTAACTGGTGTCTTAGTCTCGGGGGAAGAAGGTATGAATTTCCTCTTTACTATGTTAGTATAACTCTAGGCGAGGCCGAATTAAGGTATCCTCACCTGACAAAATTGGCACTCGCTTTGCTAAGCGCTTCCAAGAAGCTAAAGTGGTACTTTCAATGCCACCACATATGTGTCGTGAACTCTTACCCGTTATATATATCATGCACAAGCCCGAGATCTCGAGTCGGTTGGCCAAATAGGCCATAGAAATTAGCTGGTATGATATCAAGTATCGACTTCGAACCGTCATACAATCTCACATTTTGGCAGCCTTCATGCCTGACATTATGCCAGCCTTAATACCCGAAGCAGGAAGGTAACTACTACTAACCTTGGGGACTACATCGGAAATCTGGATCCTCTTCACAGAAGGTGCCTCCAACGCTAAGGGGTTCAGGCTTAGTATCGTATTAAAACTACCAACGGAAAAAATAATTAGGCAGTAGATTAGAACTATTAAATTGACTAATAATAAGGCCGAGTATGAGGCCATCATTGTAGGTTTAGAATTGGCTAAAAGCCTTGGGGCCGAAGTGATTGAAGACAAGTGCGAATCCCTCCTCGTGGTAAATCAAGTTAACATAACATTCCAATTAAAAGAAGAATGGATGCGAAGGTAGTTGGACACGTTGGACACAGTCGAAGGGGCATTGTTTAGGAGGACCTTCTTTGGCACACTAGCAAGATTCTTTGGACTAGGAGAGACCAAACAAGCCATGAGAGAAGTTCATAAAGGCACTTGCGGGAACTATTCAAGTGTAGAATCCTTGTTCGGAGACTAATTATGGCTGGCTACTACTGGACCAAAATAGAGAAGGATGCAAAAGATTCCTTACGGAAATGCGACGAGTGCCAAAGACACGCCCCAAGAATCCATCAACAAAGAGAAATTCTCCACTTGGTCTTGTCCCCATGTCGATTTATGAAGTGAGGAATCGACATCGGTCCCCTGCCATAGGCACCCCATAAAGCTCAATTTGTACTATTCATGACCGATTAATTTTTTAAGTTGGTTAAAGCTCAAGCGTTTGAAAAGGTCTGAGAGAAGGAAATCATTGACTTCATCTGGGACCACATAATATGTCGATTAAGGATACCGGCTGAGATTGTTTGCGACAATGAAAACCAATTTGACGGTAGCAAGGTGAGTATGTTTTTCGAATATCACAAGATCAAGAAGATACTATCAATGCCTTATCACCCTAGTGGGAATGGGCAGGTAGAATCAGCGAACAAGACAATTCTTCAAAACCTGAAAAATTGGTTGACTGGTTCGAAAGGAAAATGGAACGATATCATGCCTGAAGTCTTATGGGCATATTGTGTGACTTCGAAGTCCAGCAACGGGGAAACCTCATTTGCTTATGTCTAAGGAGCTGAAGACATAATATCAGTCGACGTGGAAGAACCCAGCCTCAGGTTCGGTATGCAATCGAAGACCTAAATAACGAGGACATGATCGCAAGCTTGAAATAATTGGATGAAAGGCGGGAGGCCGTCCTGGTCCGATTGGCCGCCCAGAAGCAGCGAAGAGAAATGTATTACAATGAAAAGCCAGCCTGCGACACTTTCAAATCGAAGACTTGTGTCAAGAAAGGTAATGCTACATACAAGGAACCCGAACAAAGAGATACTGGGCCCAAATTGGAAAGGATCATATCGACTTATCGGAATAACAGGCAGAGGCTCATATAAACTCGAAGAGGGAAATGGTGTACAACTACCAAAAACTGGAACATAACACACTTAAAGTGATACTACTTCTAAGGTACAAACTCAATTCCTTTTTAATTATGTTATAAATCGAACTAACATATGCATGTAATCAGCCAAGGATGGATGTGGATATTAGGTCTGAAAGCACGTATTGTACTCTTTTTCCCTAGAACCAGTTTGTCCCTAAGTGGGTTTTTCGGTAAGGTTTTTAACGAGGCAACAGTAAAATGTTCTACCTTAGATTTGAAGACCGGTGTTAAACTGAAACCGAGCCCTCATGAGTTTGACCTTGAATACTGGGGGTCATTACCTAAATATTAAGATCTTTAGTAAGGGAAAAAGATAATTTTATGTACTAAAAGCTAAGGTTTAGTGGGTAGGATTCACTGTAAGGGTCAAATAGACATATGAACCGTGCCCACATAGTCCACCTAGTTTATGCGTCTTCGATCACGCACCTTGCATATTAAGCAATGAAAGAAATTTCTAATTCCCTTAAACTTTGTTATTACGCATTTCACTTCTTCGATCCTAGATCCTAAAGCCCACGGGTTATCTCTTCTCGGGGATTTTAAAGACCACGGGCTATCCCTAGTCGGGAACTATCGCCCGATAAAAATTAGGACGACCCGGCCAGATCCCGGAGGCACCAAACCCACGAAGTGGTGCCCAAATATGAAAGGCTACGACCACCCTAAAAATCACTTTGAGACATCTGAAGTCCATAACCAAAAAGTAAGGCCCTTACTAAAAGTTGAAACCTATTAAAAGGTTACCCTCAGAAAAAATATCGTCTAAAAGCATTTAAGCATCTTAAAAACCTTCAATTTTATCGAGTATTTGAAGCACAAGTAAACCAAAGTTGCATCGAAGTCTGGCTCCGTTCAAACCTCCGAGAAATGGATTCTCTAGAATTACATTTGATTTTATGCTAAGGCATAAAAAATAATATGCAAATAGAAAATTTCAAGTAGATGCTGGAAAAGTAAAGACACAGTATTGCCAGAAAGGAAAAACTTTTATATTCTCCAAAATATATTTACAAAGGCACAATAGAGCGGCCTCGAAATAAAAAAAATATGCCTAAGGAAAGACTAGAAAAGTGCTAAGTCACTTACACCTGGTCTTCACTGGGGCTCAACTCGTCGCTAGAACCATCAGAGCCCTCGGAATAGTTGGAGCCTTCGGAACCCTCATGCTCATAGAGCTCCTTCACCCTGGCCTCGAGTCTCCTAGCTTTCTCTATCTCAGCCGATAGGTCAAGACCTCGGGCATGGTGATAAGTGTGGATTTTGACCACTTATTAGCACCCTTTTTTTGTTTGGAAGTATTGATTTATGTTCCCACAACTAATAAAAGTGTTCAAATTGATGGATTGTTGGAAGTTTGAGCTCTTATGCTGAAATCCAACTCAAAAAGAAGTAATCCGACTTACAAGGCTAGATGGCGCCAAACACAAAAAGTCCCGTCCGTAGAGGTATTTATATAGCTGTAGAAGAAAGTGCAGACCGCAGAATTCCCTTTGAGGCCGTGGTAAAAGTGAAGAAGCCTAGCATATTTTTAGTTGATGCACGGACCACACATGAACTGTGTGGCCGTAGAACAAGGTCTGCACTGATAAAGAATTCAGAGTTCAGAGTTCAGAGAGTGTTCAAATGACAATGACTTGAAGCCTTTCCTGAAGTGCGGACCGCACATAGAATTGTGCGGCTTCAGAATCGCATATTCAATTGTGCGGCTGCAGAATCTCCCGAGGAGCATTTTTGTCAACGAATTTTAGGCAATTATAAATAGACGAGAATCACATTTTTAGGTCAAGTTTTGAAGTTTGAGCTACTGTAGGCATTGTATTTTGCTTTAGGAAGTTTGTGACTATTTTAGGATCTAATCATCATATTTTATCATTTTAATCTTAGATTATGAGTTTACTTAGTATTTCTTCTCTATTTGCTTTATTTTTCACTATGGGTATTTAGTATATGCTTGTTTATGATTGGATGTTGATTATTTAGCCTTTTTTATGCTCTAATTTTAGAATTGATGGTTGCAAACATTGATTCATGCCCTTTTGACTTGGTACTTGCTCTAGAAAGAGAGACCTAGTCTATGAAAACCTGGCTACCACGAAATTAAGCCAACTAAGAGATTTATTAGCGTAAGTAAAGGGTTTGAACTAGGGATAGTGAGAACCCGACTTGAGCTCATATCAACTATTTAGCTTGATAGCCATTTGGACTTGAGAAAGTCAAATTGGGCAAAATCACTATATGACCGAGAGGTATTGAGTGTGTAACTTAGAATTGAGATCTATAATACACCCCAATCAATAAAATAAGTATTAACGTATTTAAACCATTAGGCGAACACCTAGATTATGGTCACATCCTCAGGCTTTTTAACTATTTGGAAAAACAACAAAAATAATCATTCACTCTCCACTTTCTTCTCTTTAGCTTATAATTGTTAGAGTTAATTCAGAAGTAAAAATCAAAACCGTTTGTTTGGAAGTGAAATTTAGTTGTTCCATTTGCTCTCGTCAAGTGTATACCCCTAACACCAATATTAAACTCCACGTAGAAATCAACCCAGACTCTTTTTGGGTATTATTGTTCGAACGACCATTTCCACTCACTATTGAGTGTGGATTAGACGTGGATCACATGGATCTATTCGAGGGTCTCTTTCCGGGATAGCTGCTTTATTTACTTAGTCTTTATCTTTAAGCGGGTCTCAGCTACCACCACATCGGCCTTATACTGGGCTAACATCTCCTTGGTGTCAGAAGAGATTGTATCCAATTTTGACCTCAGTGCGGCATCTTCTTGTCCAAGAGCATCTTGTTCCGTGACGGCCGAGCTGAGTTGTGCCCAAAATATTATCATTTACCCGAGACCACTTATCGGATTTGTCCTTCGCCACCCGGAGTTGGTTTTCGATGAATGCCAGCTCCGCTTTTGCAGCTTCCTTCTTTGAAGCTAGTAGGTTCATCCTACTCTTCCACACTTCGATCGTGGCCTTGACCTTATCCCTCCCAGCCCGAAGTTGGTCGATTAGGTCTATCTTCTCTTGGACCTGCGAAATTGTGTTGTTAGTCACCATGACTAGATACTCATTTTTAGCCTCAAAGATCTTTACCTTCTCAACTAGGTCGACGTTTTCCCGTTAAAGGGTCGAGACCTCATTCTGGGCTTTTTCCAGCTCGGCCTGGAGAATCGAGAGGTCTTTAAGTGCCTCGTCCTACTGCTCACTAAGATCCTTGTACATTTCCTTCTTCCGGACCTGCTCTTTGAGCTCAAATTGGAGTTGGCTAATCTCTAAGTGGTACCAAAGAAAGATTTCATGACAAAGCCGTGAAGCCTGAAAAATAATAAAGTTAGTAGAGCATATGAAAAACCAAAGTGAGATTTACAAAAGGGTACAAAATGCTAATGCCTTACCCGATTTAGTGCATGTTGCGCCTGATAGTAGGCGATATTGCTGATATTTACACCTTAATTGCACATGCTTTGTTGTTGTTTTATAAGATAAATTGCCAACAAAATACTTTAAATAGCGTTAATTGGTTTCGCAGGGAATATTATATGTGAGGAAGAAACATGAAGTGTTAGGAGGCAATAATGAGAAAAAAACACCCACTCGAGAAGTACCAAAGGAGCAAAAGAAAATGACTGGACAAAAGTCCACTGCGACTGCGGTGGACCGCAACTGCGGTGGACCGCGGAGCAGAGCGCAGAGACAAAACACAAAAAATAGGCTCTGGAAATCTTCACCGCGGTCCACACCGCGGCCGCGTTGAACTGTTCACGACTTGGAAATTTAGGGGCCAAAGTGTCAATTCGGGGAAACCTTTGTAAAACCCTTATAAGATGTAGAAACTCGCCCAAGATATGGGAGGCTTGTTTTTTAGATTACTTTTGGAGGAGGAACAAGTGTGATAGATCACCTAAAAATATCATAGTTCTTTATCGCTTCAATTTTCTTGCAATTATTCCATTATGAATAATTTAGTTGTTTTCTCTTACTTTGTTATGAGTAGCTAAATACTTTAATCGAAGGTTTTGGTGAAACCCGTTGGGGATGACTTGGTTGTTATATTTATATAGTTTTCAATTGGTTGTTAATATCAATTTGTTCATCTACATTTTGATTGTGGTTAATTGAAAGGGGCCTCAATTATCCGTGCTTGTTTAGTATGTATCGGCTTGAGAGAGAGTGCATATTTAGGTGATTGTATGAACAACATCACTCCTGGAGTATAGACGAGAGTCATAACCGAGGGTTTAGAGGTTGGATTAGAGATAACGATACCTCGGGTGCAATCTAAGTGAACCGTAATGCAAATCTAGCTAGCGTAGCTTGAGAAAGTGCGTCTAGTAAATTATCATAATTGCTTGAGAAAGATTTATGATAGCTGGAGCATTCATGATTGATGGAGACAACTAAGTCTCAGTTATAAAACATATTCAACCAAGGAAATCAACAACGGGGGAAACCATTACCTTAGACCTTATTCCAATTATATACAAGCAAGCTTAGTTAACTTTCAGCTGTTATTTATTTTCAGTTTAGTTGTTAGATATATCATCAATTGTGAATCACAAAGTTTAGGGAAATTGATTCTGTGAATTTAGTAAGTCCGACAAAAGTAATTGATAGGTTAATTCTCTGTGGTTCGACTTTGGGATGAATTACTCAGACTATATTTGCTACATCCGTGTGTCTTTTTATAAGGCATAGTTTGGCGTTATCAAAATTTTGGGGTCGTTGCTGGGGAATTAACGGTGTTATCAATTACAATTGAAAGAAGTACAAAAATTCTTAGTGTAGCCAGTTGTCTCTATACCCAATCTTTTCATTGAAATTCTAACGTTTGAACTCTTGTGGAATTCAAGTGTATCCCTAGAAATTCTTCGAGGACTGGAGAACTACTAGAAGGACTCTCAGACCCCGAGAAAACATTCAGGGCATTGAATCGTGCCAACAAGAGACTCCAACAAACTCAATAATCACACCAGCTCGAATTTGAAATGGGAGACGCAGACAACGTCATTAGAAACGTTGGGAATCTGCCAGCAAACCCCAACGTAAGAGTAGTGGCACCTCTTGTGCCCCAAGTTGCACTTATGACTAGGCACAACTCACAGTTGATAACTTGGCCCCTTCCATAGGCCTGCTCGCAATTCAAGCGGAGACCTTCCAGATAACCAACAATATGTTGCATCTTCTGCAGAATAAAGGATTTTTCTCCAGATCACATAGTAAAGATCCTCAGCAACACCTGAAAAATTTTCTGTCTATTTGTGTGACCCAAAAGGCAGCCAAATGTGACTCCGAAGCAATCAAGATGTTACTGTTCCCATTCTCTATTACCAGGGAAGCACAAACTTGGCTAAATTTGCTCCCTATCAATTTCATAGTCATCTGGGAGAATTAGTCAAGCAGTTCCTGAATAAATTCTATCTGCCCAACAAGACCACAAGACAGATTGATGAAATATTGCAGTATAAGCAGTAGCTGACTGAGTCCTTGCAAGAAACTTGGGAAAGATTTAAGGGGATGCTAGTGAAGTGCCCTCACTATGGCACTCAAGACCAGATGCTTGGACAAAGATTCTACATGGGGTTAGCTGACAATCTAAAGGCAAACATGGATGCTTTAGCTGGCAGTGCATTTTTGAGTAAGATATTCACCAAGTGCAAAGTCCTTCTTAACAAGATGTCACAAAATTTGGGGTGGATGACTAGAGGTACAACACTGGCACCCATAGTGCATTCAGTTCCTCTTAACCCAAGTAATTCACATGCAGAGAACATGGCCACACTCGTGAGCCAGATGCGAATATTATCAAAGAAGATTTATAAGATGGGTACAAAACAGGTGAAAATTGTTGATACAACAAATGTAGGACTGTGTACACCTTGTATTAATCAGTCTTATGTGTGTTCATGGAGCGGAGAAGGTGAAAATCAAGGGGCACGAGAAGATATGAATTATGTCAATAACTATGGGGGGCAGAGATAGGTAGCACAGCAATGGAGACCGCCACAAAATAAGAAGTACAGGCCTAACATGCAACAACCTAGAGGTATGCACCCTCAAAACTAAATGGTTCAAGTACCATATCAGAAACTACATGGCTATCCACACCAAAATTAGCAACAATTAACATATCAACCAACTCCTCAACAAGATAACAAAATGATGGAAATTAGGGGTATGCTTCAGCAACTCATTGGGACAAATAATAAAGTGCAGGAAAAGTTGTTAGTGCATGATTCAACCATAAACAACATTGAAACGTAGCTGGGACAGCTGTCCATGGCTCTAAACAACCGCCCTCAAAGAACTTTGCCTGCAGACAGAAACATAAACCCCAAGGAGCAAAACCCAAATCAGGTGATGGCGGTGACTCTCTGGAATGGGAGAGACTAAGACAGAGAGTAGGAAATTATACAAACCAGCAAGGAGAATACACTAGCCACTCCAGCTCCGTTAGAGGTAGATGAAACAACAGAGCCAACTGAAGTAGTGGTTGAACAGAGTCGCGATGCAAAAGGTAGGAACAAAGTGAATGAACAAGCTGCAGAGCAGGGGGCACCTCTTGTGCCAGAAAACTCCAACAGAGAGAAGCCAGTGAGCAGTGCACAAAGGGTGATACCTGCACCCTTCCCTTAGAGACTGGTAAAATAAAAGAAGGAAGTTTAATATAAGAAATTCATGGAGATGCTGCGTCAAATTCAGTTGAATTTTCCTTCGATGGATGCCTTGAAGAAAATGCCCGGTTATGCAAAGATGATGAAGGATCTAATGTCGTGAAAGTTCGATTTTCAGGATGTTTCCACTGTGACTCTAACACAGACCTACAGCACAGTAGTGACACGACTGATGGCTCAAAAGATGTCTGATCCAGGTAGCTTCACTATTCCATGCACAATTTGGAGCTACACCTTTGCAAAGGCATTATGTGATTTGGGGGCCAGCATAAATCTGATGCCGCTAGCTGTGTACACTAAATTGGGCATTGGCAGAGCTAGACCGACTTCGATGCTGCTACAGCAGGCTGACCGCACGGTGAAAAGCCAACTGGTAATCTTGATGATGTGTTGATGCAAGTGGGGAAGTTCATATTCCATGCAGATTTTGTTATTCTGGATTGTCAGGTCGATGGGGAGATACCTCTCATATTGGGCAGACCATTTTTGGCCACTAGAAGAGCATAGATCGATTGTGAGACTGGGGAATTAAAAATTAGACAGAACGATGAAGAAGTCATATTCAATGTTCAGCAATCTATGAAAAGACCTAGCGAATATGCTAATTGCTCTATAGATGTGATCATGCAAGAAGATGATGTGACCTTGGCTGTTAAAGATCCATTAGAGGCATGTCTGATGAATTTATAAGAGATGAATGGTGAAGGGTTAGCTGAATGGGTCATGGCACTTGAAGGCCAAGGATTCTGGACAAGGGAACCTCAGTTTGAGTCCCTCGAGTTAGAAAAAAGGGCTACACCTCTAGCAAAGCCATCAATAAAGGAACCACCTAAGCTGGAACTGAAACCACTCCTAGATCACCACACGTATGTTTTCTTAGGCCCTAATTCTACTTTGCCTGTTAGTATATTATCCGGCTTGCTAGATGTGCAGGTAGAACAGCTCTTACAGGTACTGCAGGAAAGAAAGATTGCCATTGGCTGGACTATGGCAGACATTAAGGGTATCAGCCCAGCCTTTTGTATGCATAAGATTCTCTTGGAAAAAGGACACAAACCTTCCAGAGAACATCAATGAAGGCTTAACCCGAACATAAAAGAGGTAGTAAAGAAGGAAGTGATCAAATGGTTAGATGCGGGAATCATCTTACCTATCTTTAATAGCAATTGGGTCAGCCCTATCCAATGTGTGCCGAAAAAAGGGGAATGAATTTTGTGCAAAATGAGAACAATGAGTTGATCTCAACTTGTACAGTCACAGGGTGGCAGATTTGCATGGATTATCAAAAATTAAACACAGCCACCCGAAAAGACCATTTTCCCTTGCCTTTCATTGACCAAATGTTAGACAGGCTGGCCGGGAGATCGCACTTCTATTTCTTGGATGGATATTCGGGGTACAATCAAATATCAATAGTCCTCGAAGATAGAGAGAAAACATCCTTCACCTGCCCGTATGGCATATTTTCTTTTCGGAGAATGCCTTTTGGGATGTGCAATGCACCAGCAACATTTCAACGGTGCATGTTAGCCATCTTTACAGACATGGTAGAGGACATTATGGAGGTCTTTATGGATGATTTCTCCATGGTAGGAGATTCATTTGAAGACTGTCTTCACAACTTAAGAAGAGTGCTTAAAAGATGTGTGGAGACAAATTTAGTGCTAAACTGGGAGAAGTGCCATTTTATGGTACATGAATGGATAGTCCTAGGGCATCGAGTGTCCAATAAATGAATTGAAGTCGACCATGCTAAGATTGACGTAATCAAAAAGCTACCACCTCCTACTTCAGTCAAGGCTACCACCGCCTACCTCAGTCAAGGCGGTGAGATATTTCCTTGGACACGTCGGATTCTACCGGCGATTCATAAAAGATTTTTCCAAAATTGCTAACCCATTATGCAAACTCCTTGAAAAGGATCAGCCCTTTGCGTTTTCTAATGATTGCAGGTTGGCATTTGATGAACTGAAAAAGAGGTTGGTGACTGCACCAATCATTGTTGTACCCAATTGGAGCAACCATTTGAGCTCATGTGTGACGCAAGAGACTATGCTGTAGGAACAGTCTTGAGGTAGCGAAAGGATAAGCTGATGTACCCAATTTACTATGCAAGCAGAATGCTAAGCGGTGCATAGCTTAACTACACTGTGATGGAGAAGGAGATGTTGGTAATGGTATTTGCTTTCGACAAGTTCCAATCATATCTGATTGGATCCTAGGTAATAGTATACACTGACCATGCAGCTCTTAGGTACTTAATTGAGAAGAAGGAGTCTAAGATGCGACTGATTCGTTGGGTGCTGTTGTTGCAAGAATTTGACCTGAAATTCGTGACCGTAAGGGCACAGAAAATCAAGTCGCTGATCATCTATCACGACTTGAAGGAGCTAAATAATCAGTCGAGGTCGAAGAGATTCTGGAAACCTTTCCAGATGAGCAACTGCTCCCAGCTAGTCTTGAGGATGCGCCATGGTATGCAGACTTTGCAAACTACCTGGCCTGCGGTATAGTTCCCTATAACCTTTCATCTGTCCAAAAGAAAAAGTTTTATCGTGATTGCCGCATGTATTATTGGGACAATACTTATTTGTTTAGAATATATGTTGATAATATTATCCGGATATGTGTCCCTGAGATAGAACAATCTTCGGTTTAGCAAGCTTATCACGCATCATCATACGGAGGGCATTTTGGAGGGGTCAGGACAACCGCGAAAGTGCTAGAGGCTGGATTCTTTTGGCCAACTATGTTTAGAGATGCACACCTTTATGTAAAGGGCTACAATGAATGTCAGTGGACCGGGAATATTTCTCGTCACCATGAGATGCCTATGAACTCGATTCAAGAAGTAGAGGTGTTTGATGTTTGGAGGATTGACTTCATGGGTCCCTTCATCAACTCATTTGGCAATAAGTACATACTTGTTGCTGTGGATTATGTGTCTAAATGGGTAGAGGTTGCAGCGTTGCCCACTAATGATGCAAGAGTGGTGGTAGGATTTCTGAAAAAAGAACATATTCACTCGATTCGGGACACCAAGAGCGATCATCAGTGACGGAGACACTCACTTCTGTAATAGAGCCTTCAAGAAATTGCTTGAAAAATATGATGTACACCACAAGGTAGCTACCCCTTACCATCCATAAACCAGTAGGCAAGTTGAAGTGTCCAACTGAGAGATAAAGAGTGTACTATCCAAGATTGTGAATGCCATACGCACTTATTGGGCAAAAAAGCTTGACGATGCACTCTGGGCCTATAGGACTGCATTCAAAACACCAATAGGTATGTCACCATACAAATTGGTATTTGGGAAAGCCTGTAACCTGCCTGTGGAGCTAGAACATCGTGCTTGGTGGGCACTAAAGCAATTGAACATGGATCCTAATACAGCTGGACAAAATCGTCTGACAAAGTTGCATGAGCTGGAAGAATTCAGATATCAAGCCTTTGAAAACATGCGTCTCTAAAAGGAAAGAATGAAAAAGCTACATGATAAACATATTGTGGATAGAGATTTCAAACCCTGTGACAAGTTATTACTGTACAATTCAAGGTTGTTATTGTTTTCGGGTAAGTTAAAGTCCTGATGGTCAGGACCATTTAGAGTAGTGCAAATGTTCGCAAGTGGAGCTGTTTAGATCGAATCAGAAAATGGGACAAACAAGTTCTCAGTAAATGGGAAAATGTTGAAACATTACCTTGGAATAGCAGACGAAAAAGGGGATACAGTGGTGGTCAATTTGAAAGAACCCTAGTATGCGAATGAGGAGTGATGATCCAATACCTGCGTCGTGCCGCGACGTTAAATCAGGCGCTGTGTGGGAGGCAACATGACCGCAGTGAGGACCGCGGTGAACACTGTCTCAACATGTTAAATCCCTCTGCGGACGCAATCGACCGCGATCGACCGCGGGGAGTATTTTTTTAAAAAAAAATTTCGCTTTTTTTCCATTTTCTTCTCTTCTTCTTTTAATTTAAAATACACAACCCCCCACCCCCTCCCCCCCGCTATTCACCCAAAACAAATGCCCCTCCCCCAAAAATCCCCAATCTCCCTCTCTCTCTAAACCCTAACTCTCCCCTCCATACTCTCCTCTTCTCCTTCTTCCCTGACAAGACCCCTCACCTTCTTCCCCTAAGGTATGAGTTCCGACCCCACTTCTATTTTCTTTCTCTATATGTTGTTGTTATAGTTCAATTTTTTTATAATATAGCATTAGTTATATGATTTTTGTTTAACTTTTTTTCTAGTGTAATTTTGTTTTTGTTGGCATATGTTGGTGAAGGGGCTGTGTATTGAATGTTGAAAGGGTGTTGTTGGTGGGTGATTATTTGTAGCAAGTGTAGGGTGTCTGAGTGTAGTGGATATTTTAATTGGGAAAGTTTTCTTGATTCCCATGGGCCATGTATATGAATATAATTTCCTTGCCCAAAATGTGTTTGGGAAATTGCCTCAATGGAGATATAAGGAGATGTTGTGACATGTTTGTGGTGAATTCTGAGTAACCACCAATAGTCACAAATTTTGGGCCCATCCTAATAAGCGTTTCTCTATTTTGACAGGTTCTATGAGTTTATCCCGTAAGAGATAAAACACCGAGTCCTCTGCTAGTGGTCCGGGAGGCTCCTCACGAGCTAGGGGCCAAGCCAGTGCAACTCAGTTCGATAGCACTCGGTTCATCTCTAAATCAGCGGAGACAAGGTACAATCAGAAAGCTGCAAAGAAGTTGCTCCATGAGGTCCATATCGATCGGACGACATTGGTGAAGGAGTGCCCCAATAGGTTTAATGAGTTAAGGAGAAGTCAGATGGACATCTTCTTTGAGGTTCCAGAGGAGGCCAATATTCAGCTTGTGAGAGAGTTTTATGTAAACTTGCCAGAAAATGAGAATGGGGTTGTGACTGTGCGCAACACTCGGGTTAATGCTTCTATAAAGGTTATCCGCAGAGTGTATCGCCTCCCAAAATTAACGGGTGACGATCATTGCATGATGTCTCATAGCCCGAGGGTTGAGTGGGACAAAATTCAGGAGGCAATCTGTATACCTGGCAGAATGCCCAAATAGATAGCACAGCCGATGACTCTACACTCACAGTCTCTTACTTGGGAGGCAAAGTGTTGGCTCACTGTCAACACTCGTCTGCTACCATCTAGCAATACCGCAGATATGAATGAGCCACGGGCCACTATGATCTATTGCGTTATGACTCATAAAGGATTTGATGTTGCTAGAGTCCTCCATGATAAAATGTTCATTAGATCGCCTGAGCCAATCAAGGGCCACTACTTCCCTTCGCTAGTCACCCTACTGTGCCGCCTTGCTAATGTCCCTAAGAACCTTTGAGTTGATGGGAAATTACATCTGAAGGCTCCTTTCTGGGAAAAGAAAATTGGACTCGAGGGAATAGAGCCGGTGTCAGAAAGTGATGACTCTATTGATGAGTCTGATGATGATACTTGGGCTGCTGAGATCACAGCTCCTCCAAGAGGGTACGAGGCAGGGCCATCATTGCCACGCCGGAGCATTCACATGGCCACTTTGGAGCAGGAGATGATTGGGTTGCGGACCTCCGTCGCTGACTTGGGTAACTGTATTGATGCGGTGGCTGACCAACAGGTGAAGACGGAAAAGAAATTCATGGGCTGGTTGAGAGCTCTGGGTCGCACCTGCAATGTGAACTTAGACACAGTTTCCGATCATGAGTGATCCTTCAGGGAAGTTCTTCTACCTCACTGCTTTTTATATTGTTAAGCCATGGGGACATGTCTTCCTTTTAAGTGTGGGGTGGGGGAGACTTTATTGTATGTTTGTACTTGTAAAAATTAACTGTTTGTTGTTCTTGGTTTTGTGTGCGTTGATTGCTTTGGTGATAAAATAACAGCTTATTAGGAAGTTAAAATAGTGACTTGTCCCGACGAATGATCTCTTTTGGCGAGGTTCTTGAGGGACTAAGTCGAGAAAAAAAGGAATATAGAGACTCTTCCTAATGACGGATCCTTTAGACAATTTTCTTGAGGAAAGTTAGTCTAAAGAAAATAAGAAAAACAGATTTTTTTTTATTTTTTTATTTTTCTTTTATTTTAGGTAGTGTAGCAACTCCCCCTTGGTTTTTCTTTGGGCCAGGGTTCTTTTCGAAGGGTTTAGCTTGAACCGGGTATAGGTAGATTTTTGTTTTTTGTTTTAGGTTAGGATTAATGGGCGACGAGCTTAACATCGAAGAAGAAAAATCCTTAGCGTTTTTACACCTGAACACGATAGACGCTAGAGTGTAGCGCTTAGCTTCAAGGGTTGAATCTTATTTAAGTGCCTTAAAAAAATTATATGTTTGTACCTAAACTTGAACACTCAAAAGAGAATGTCTTGATAAACTAATCCGGAGTGAGTCATGTGCCATGTGTGTGTGAGTGTTACTGTATTCCATGTTATACATTTGATGCCTAGAACTTGCCCGGTGTGTTTGAAAAGCAAAATAGTAGCTTCATTCAGTTTTAAAAGTGATATAGGCATTTCTTTGTTAAGCCAAATATATAAAGTAAACCCACCTGAATGCATTACATCGTATTTAACCACGTTAAGCCAATTGAACCTTACCCAATTGTTTGAATAGCCTGCTGTTTGAACCAATTTTCCTCTCACTAAGCACTAGAATGGTATTGAAAATATGCAAAAGAAAAAGTGTGGGGTAGTGGTTTGGTTTTTGAAGTGTAACCATGGAAATAGAGAAAAGGTGCAGAATGTGAAGCATAAAAAGAGAAGCACCACGAAAAAAAATGAAAAAAAATAAAAAGAGAAAATGTTTAATATATTGTGTAGTGATTAATAAGTGGTAGCTTGTACAAATTGCACCTAATGTATGGGGATGTTTAAATAAATGTGGTGGAGTGTTGGCTTACAAAACGATGATTTTGAAGTTCAATGTAATTGTATTAAAAGTGCTTAGGGAGGTTAGTCACTATATCCAAATATATCCTACCCGTCCCTTAGCCTACATTACAACCAAATAAAGTCCTATTGATATTTGACTGAGTGCGGCTCGATTAGTTGAGTACTACACTATGGGCAAGCCTATGGTGCATCCTTGTGGCATGTGAATGTTCTTTTTGAGAGTGAGCGAGTTTTGCCTATTTTAGTTCCTAGCTGTTATCACTATCAATATATATGGCACTACTCTCTCGTGTGATGTGAGGGCATGTGATTCACAAAGGAAAGGTACGTCTTGACTCTTGTATAGAGTGGTTTGAGTAAGTGCGAATGTTACGTGGTACGAAAGTTTTGATTCTTGAGGTGAAGTTTGCTCACTACTAGGTGTAGCCTTTGTAAAATGTTCATGGTATGAGTCATTGAGGGAAAAGCTTAGGAAAGGAATTTTTGATGGAGTGTGGTGAATTGCTCGAGGACTAGCAATAATTTAAGTGTAGGGTATTGATAGTAGGCGATATAGCTGATATTTACACCTTAATTGTTCATGCTTTGTTATTGTTTTATAAGGTAAATTGCCAACAAAATGCTTTAAATAGTGTTAATTGGTTTTGCAGGGAATATTATATGTGATGAAGCAACATGAAGTGTTTGGAGGCAATAATGAGAAGAAAACACCCACTCGAGAAGTAGCCGAACACAAATGAGCAAAAGAAAATGACTGGACAAAAGTCCACCGCGACCGCGGTGGACTGCGGAGCAGAGCGCGGAGACAAAACACAAAAAATAGGCTCAGGCAGTATTAACCGCGGTCCATGCCGCTGCCGCGGTGAAATGTTCACAACTTGGAAATTTAGGGGCCAAATTGTTAATTCGGGGAAAATTTTGTAAAACCCTTATAAGATATAGAAACTCGCCCAAGATACAGGAGGCTTGTTTTTTAGATTACTTTTAGAGGAGACAAGTGTGAGAGATCGCTCAAAAAAATCATAGTTCTTTATCTCTTCTATTATTTTGCAATTCTTCCATTATGAATAATTTAGTTGTTTTTTCTTACTTTGTTATGAGTATCTAAATACTTTAATCTAAGGTTTTGGTGAAACCTGTTGGGAATGACTTGGTTGTTATATTAATATAGTTTTGAATTGGTTGTTAATCTCTATTTGTTCATCTACGTTTTGATTGTGGTTAATTGAAAGGGCCTTTAATTATCCGTGCTTATTTAGTATGTATCTGCTTGAAAGAGAGTGCATATTTAGGTGATTGTATGAACAACATCACTCCCGGAGTATAGATGAGAGTCATAACCGAGGGTTTAGAGGTTGGATTAGAGATAATGATACCTCAGGTGCAATCTCAGTGAACCATAATGCGAATCTAGCTAGTGTAGCAAGAGAAAGTGCATCTAGTAAATTATCATAATTGCTTGAGAAAGATTTATGATAGCTGGAGCGTTCATGATTGATGGAGACAACTAAGTCTTAGTTATAAAACATTTTCAACCAAGGAAATCAACAATGGGGGAAACTATTACTTTAGACCGTATTCCAATTATATACAAGCAAGCTTAGTTAACTTTTAGCTGTTATTTATTTTCAGTTTAGTTGTCAGATATATCATCAATTGTGAATCACAAAGTTTGGAAAAATTGATTATGTGAATTTAGTAAGTCCGACAAAAGTAATTGATAGGTTAATTCTCTGTGGTTCGACTCTAGGAAGAATTACTCAGACTATATTTATTATGTCCGTGTGTCTTTTTATAAGGCATAGTTTGGAATTATCAACACCTCATTGAAGAGGCTCGACGTACCCACTTCGTTCATCTTTGTCTGGTCCTCCTTGATAACCAGACATCGAAGGTAGCTGGATACACCTACCGGAGCAGACCAGACCCTAGCATCCTCTAGGATTGTAAGAACGACTGTTCTCTTGCACTCGAGATCCACACTCAGAGTAGGAAGGTTCACTAGTTTTGGGATCAAAATCGACCGGCCCGTTCCCATTGTCACATTCTTCTTTGGGACCTCCAAGTGACCAAGCCCGAAAAAATCCTCCAGTGCGGCCATATCAATATCATCAAAAGAACGTGTTGAGAGCTTCGTTTGGGCCCTTCGCCCTCTTTCTTGACTTCACTTTTCCCGCTTGGGCCTCTTCGAGCATGGACTTAGTATATAATAGTATCTCCATGATGTCAATGACACGGACTGCCTCCTTTAGTACAGGAGCAGCTTCCCGTGGGGCCATAACCTCCGTCTCTCCCTCTTGTTCTTGATTTAGAGGGGGATCGACCTCATGGTCCTCTTTCCAGGTCGTTGTCTGCTCCACTCATTAAAGGCTGACCTATGAGCAATAAAAAGGTCATCATCCTCAAGCTAGTCCCTGAATTGATAAAAGGAATCCGGGTCTGATACCCCGCACTTGGTGCTCTTTTTCTGAACTCGGATGGTCACATTTTTCTTCTTCTCCTTGGCGTCTGAGGAACTCGAGGATTTTCTTTTCCTTTTCATCTTCTCCTTTGCGGTAGCCCCGCACTGCCCCAAAACAGAGGGTACAACAAGCGAGGTTGGATCTCGTCCTAATCCAACGTCCTGAGTTTAGTGGTCTTAGGCAAACATATAAGTAAGAATAAAGGTTTAGCACTGTGTAAGCTAAAAGCGTGAAGGTAATTATTCAGGAATGAACCTCATCATAGGATCTGGCCTCCCAGTTTCCCTTCGAGAGCTTGCGCCATGCACGCACGGAGTATGACATCAATTTCTAGACCCCCTCGATCCACTCCTTGAAGAGCAAAATTTCATTAGGAACTTGGGGATAGTTGCATGACAACAAACACAGGAAATGAGAGAAATAAAAAGGAAATGTGTACTCAAGAAAGACGACACTTATTAGATGCATTTGAGTTCTCAGGGAACAGCAGAAACTCAGAAGGGATTAGGTCTTCAGTTTTTACTTGAACGAACCTCCCCGGCCAACCTCGATCTCGGTCCTTATCAATGCTTGAGAAAGGAGCCTTTCTTGCTCAGTGAATGAGCTTGATCACCCCACCTCGGAATGTTCGGGGATCATATAAGTGGAGCAAATGGTTGAGGGTGAACTGAGGAGTTCCAGTTTGTTCACAAAGTGTCAAATAAGTTTGGTTAATGATATTTAGCCAAGTTAATGCTTGAATTCAAGGATTAGTGGTTGCAAACACTGATTCATGCTAAATTGACTTAATTTCTACTTGAGAAAGAGAGACTAAGTCTAGGAACACTTGGCTAACAAAAAATTGCGGTGAATTCAAGAAATTGATAGCCTCAATCAAAGAGTCAAATCTATATATAGTAAGATCCGACTTGAGCATATATCACTTCTTTTGTGCAATACACATTTGAACTTGAAAAAGCCAAATTGAGCAAAATCACTCAAACTATCAAGAGGTATAGAGTGGGTTGTTATGTGTGATTGCTATATTACAACTTAGATTAATCAAACTTGCCTTAGAGTTTACAACCCGTTAGGAACAATCTAGGTGGAAGTCATGACCCAAGATCTTTTATCATTTTGAAAAAACAACCAAACCGAAAATAATGTCTCCTGGTTTCATATTTGCAATCAATAGCTTAAAGTAGAAGTAAAAATAACATACAAGAATGTGGAAGTGTAATTTGAAGCACATCATACAATTGCACTAAATATATACCTAATCCCAATTCTAACTCCCCGAGGATTTGACCCCGACTCGTGTTGAATTTTATTATTTCTTCGACCGCCTCACTACCTCTATTTGTGGTGTGAGTTTGGGCGATATCAATATTTGGCACCGTTGCCGGGGAGTTAAACAAATTTAGCTATATATCTAAGTTTTCGTATGATCTGTATTCTTTTCCTTCCGAGTCTCTAACTTTGTTTTTGAATTGCTTTTAGGTAGGAAAATGGCTCTAAAAAATGATCCCATCGGGAATTTGCCAATGGGGGAGGATGTGGAGGATGACCAAATGGATGAGGTTCCTCTTGAACCTCAAGCTAATAGGCGAGGCCGACCGCGTAATGATAATTTTCACGTCCCCCTACCTCCGCTAAGAGTGGCAAGGCACCGAGTTAAACATTATCTTGGCAAGGGTAATGATGGAAACATTGTGGCAGTTCTACATTTCAAATGATTGGTAATCTACGTCGTGCCACAACGTTAAATTAGGCACTTCTTGGGAGGTAACCCATGTGTTTCTTTTTCTTTTTCTTCATTTTCTTCTTTAGATTAGATAGGCGTTATTTTGTGCTAACTAGTTTTGAAGTGTATGCAGGAATGGGTGTGCATTGTAAGGACTGTCCACAAAAAATTTGGCTAAATATCACAAAAGTGCGGACCGAATCAGAATTATGCGGACCGCACAATCACTTTGCGACCGCACAATTCTGTGTGCGGTTGCACAATTGGAAGATAAAAAATGCATGCTATTTGAAGTTTTGCCTGTCAAAATTCCTTAACAAATTGTAGTTGCACACAAGCTTTCACGATCCGCACAAATTCTGCAGCCTCACTCACCTTTGTGCGATCCGCAGAACGTCCTCATAGGATCAGGTAATGAGTGTGTACCGCACTCAAAATTGAACGCCACACTTGGGTAAATTATGGGCTCGACGGGTCAAAGTATAAATAGCACATTTCTCAACTTTTTACACTTTACGCCCTTTAAACCTCGAAGCCTAGAAAAGACATTGCATATCCCAGTAGCTCTAAATCTTCTCTTTGTTGCATCAAGTTAGAGTCTCACCTGCATCATTCACTACTAGTATGTTCAATCCATTTTAGATTTTTGTTCTTTCTTCTTAAATTTTGTTCTTCTTTTCTTTGAGTAGTTTAGTTAATTTTAGTCCTTAAATGTCAATGGTTAGTTGTTTTTGCTTATAATCATGTGGATGGCGTCTTAAATGTTAATTGGGGCCTGGGTAAGTAGCTAATCATGTTTAATTGCTCAAACTACATCTAATTTGTGAACAAATTTACATGAACCCTAAACTAGTTCCGCATAAATTCAAATTGTATGGTCGCACTCATTTTTGTGTAGTCCACACTTTGAGCTTTGCAAACGAACACACTTTTGTGCGGTCCACAGCTCTCTGAGTTAGGGCATGTGTGTATGAATTGGGCGGCCGCACTTAAAATTGTGCGGTCGGCAGTGGACTTGTGCAGCCATACTTATTTTTGTGTGGTCCGCAGTGATGAATGATCAGAGATTCCAGTATTCTGAACCTAGGGCTATCCGGCCGCACTCAAAATCATGAGGTCCACATTTTTTGTTGTGCATCTGCACTCACTTTTGTGCGATCCGCATTTGGCAGTCTGCAGTAGCACTCACTTTTGTGCGGTCCGCACTGCCTCTTCTTAGTATGCTTTGCTGCAACTATCAAGCGTACATCTGAGCTTCTATTCTTACTGATTTCTATTACTTATGATTTGTAGACAACGGTTATATCACAGGGTAGAGGAGATACATCCAAAGGGAGGGCAGAACCCTCCTAAGGCCGAGGTCAAGGCAAGAGTAACCTGCCACTTGCCATCCAAAGATCAATAAGCAAGAAAGCTACAGCCAATAGAGCCCCTAAAACCTCCGAGACCAGTGAGTACCTCCCATCTAGGGAATCTTCTGAGTGTAACTCCATGCAAGCATAGCCGAAAGTCCACTCACAACAAATCCCGATTAGATTCCACTTGGACGATGATGATGATGTCACAGATGATGGGAGAGGGGGTGTACTACAGTGGGAGGTTTAGAGAGGTAAAGTAGGCCAAAGCAATGGGAAGACAGATTTGTCAGTGCCATTTCCTTTGCAAAATTCAAAGAATGGTGGTCGCAAAGGTCGCTTACTCTTGAGCGACAATTCTTAATAAAGGATTTGAACAAGCACAACCCCAATGTCCTTAGATAATTCTAGGTGTGAAAAGGATGGAAATGGTTCACCCAAAGCATCCTAGATGCAAATGCGCACTTGGTCATGGAATTCTATGCAAATGTAGCTCACATCAAAAAGGGTACCAAGGTGATAAAAGTGCAAAATCTAAAATATCCGCTTTGACTCCATTGCACTGAACTCATATGTGAGGTTTGAAGAAGTGGAGGCAGTCCAATACTTTGAAAAGCTAACTATAGGTGATGCAGCTCACCTGTGGCTAGCTGAGATTCTGGCAATTTGAGGATCAACACCTCCGTGGCTCACAGCAGGGGTTCCAATAGTCCGGGCCACCCTAAACTTTGAATCAAAAGGGTGGAAAACATTTGTGTTTAGCCAAATTGATCCATGCCTCAATGAGAACAACCTCCCACTTCCCTGTGTAGCCTTGGTAGCTTTAATTATGGTTGGGTATCCGATTAATATTGGTGCCATCATGTCCACCAACGTCACTTTAGCTTTCCAGAAGGGTGAAAGATCTTATCTGTACCCGAACTTCCTCATAGAATACTTAGTATCAAAGGGTGGAGCTGAGGCATTATGATACCAAAGTAAAGGCGAAAAAGCCTCCCTCATAGTACCTCCTTTAGGGAGCTAACAACCCGAAGTTCAAGGGTAAGGCTACTACCTCCACTGTCTAGTCTAAGGAGCCAGCGCTAGTGGTTACTGATTTGGCTACTGAGCCTTCAACATCTGTAATACCTCCCACAGCAGTTAGCCCTTCTACCAGGATAGTATACATGCCACAATTTTCCTCTTCCGGACCACCTGCTTCTGTTAGATTATCAGTGCCGGCCTCATCTCCTTATCCTCAGACTGCGCTGCGAGTCTCCCCGATACTGGCGAGTCTCAACAACTGGATGCAGGAAGCTACTACAAATCTGAGTGACATATCCAGTATTGTTGCAGCATAGTCTTCTTCCCCAACAGCCCCATAGGTACCTCCATTAGTGGAGGAAACATTAAAGACGATTTTAGACAACTAGAAGACTATCACGGCTTCAGTGGTGGCACACGGGAAAGCCATTGAGGATTTGGGCAAACAAGAGAAGAAAATACGGAAGTCTCATGCATCAAAGAGGTTAGTGGAGAAGTTGAGAAAAGAGGTCACCAAGATTGCATCTGCCGGAGATCTACTATTGGACCTACTTATGGAGCCAGCAGTCCCAACAACACAGGCAGCACCAGAAGTAGTACCCGAGGCACCAGAGGCAGCATCCAGCCAAGTTGAGGAGCATGTTGCGATTGACCACACTGCTAAGGAGATGATCCAGATGCTCAGCAACTCAGTTTTCCCTCAGCCAGGGAGATGGTGAGATTCAGCTAAAGGAGATCGAGGGTGTTGTGGATGCCATGGAGACTGAGACCACATAGAAAGTTTTCTTCACTCTCTACCATTCCCTGTTCTTATTTTTGTTAATCATTGGGATAATGCTTGTTTTCATTTAGGGGGTGGTCTATTTTGATTGATTGACATCGACATTTGGCATGTAATAACTATTACACTATTTTTCCTTTATCTTTATTTTCTCTTTGATATGTATATATTCTCCCCATTTGATTATATATTCATTTCCTTTATGTATATATTCACTTTACTTCATTTTGTATATTCATTTTAGTTTCTGTTGTGTACTAAGTAGCATCTTTAGTTTGTTTTTCTTAGTAGTATAACTTCTTTGTTGCTTTAGTAGCTTCTTTTTTATTTGTTAGCTTCTTTTTTGTTTAAGTGAACAATAATCCTTTGGTTTTCTTAATTCCGTGGTTCTTTCCAAAAGTGGATTTTGTGTGAACCGAGTGGCTCTTCCCAACGACGGATGGCGTGATAACTTTTTAAAGGGATTGAGTCCGTTTTCTTTTATGTTTAGGAAAATATAGTAGTAATTAATAAAAAGGGGTCTCAAGCATACTTCACTTGATACCAACACATTTACCTATGACCTTATGATTAAAACAACGTTGTTGGTAGAAAATAGCTCTAGTTGTGACATTTTAACTCTTGTGTTGACTTAAGCAGTCGTCAAGTGGTTTAGTCTAGCCATTTATGATTCTCAATCTTAATTAGGGTTTTTGTGGGCCTTCGACTCCATTCTCTTTAGAAATCCAATAACATGAGAGGTGAGGTATTGAATTGCAAGTCCAAGTACCCGTTCTTATAGTCTAGAACTTTCCCCAAATGTTTTTCTAGGCGAAATTCTAAGCGTAGCTTGGCTTGAGAAATGAATATCTCCTTGATACAGAAAGTTTGAAATCATCCATATCCTTCAAATTTGATATCCCTAGTCAACCCGTTTAAGCCTAATCCATTTTCTTTCAATAACCATGTTACAAGTCTTTATCCGTTTTGTAATGACCCTCTCTTGGCACCCAATCTTTTCTCAACATTATTGAGAAACAATTGGAAAAAATATAAGTTTTGGGGGAGAGATGGGGAGTTTTAAGGTGATAAAAACGTACAGAGAAGAGAAAGAAATGAAGGAAAAGGAAGGCAAACAAAAGAAAGAAAGAACAAAAACAAAAATGCCAAAAAGAAAGTGAATAAGGTAGAAAGTTGAAGGGATTCAAAGAAAACAATGAGGAAAGGCATGGATTAAAAAGAAAACGATAAAAATGAATGTAATGACCAAGAAAGAGTGACGTTACGTCTCTCTAGTTACCCCGAGAAAAAAGAAATTGACTCAAAGAGTCGACAAAGTATGAGCCAAATTGAGAAAATGGAGTGCTTAAGGAAAGATGAACCGATTCTATGTCATCAAGACCTACCTTGATCCAACATCATTCATTACATCCCGAGAAAGCCCTACATAATTTTAAGTTTAGTGAGCTTGCATTATTGGTGATTTACATGAGGGGAAAGCTTATGGTACTTAGAGCCGGACTTGTGACATTCATTTGAGAAATATAAGCAGACATTTCAAAATCTTTGTTTTGAGTGTTACATTCTAAAGTAAGATTTACTAATGGAGAGTATAGGAGGAGGAGTTTGGGATCCACAATGACCTAGTGAAAGAGGAAGCTTCTTTGATGAATATAGTCAACTTTTGATGCTCTAGTATCACATTAGAACTATTGTCCTCAAAAAGTCAAATCATTGCGTTGTTGATAATTCATATATATTGTGGGTAATTGTTGGTCCCAATTGATGTGTAATTTATTCATCTTAGGCTAGCTGAAATATCTATTTTTCTAGTAGAGGTAGAAATTCGCTTAATTGCTAGAGGAGAAGCAAAAGCTTAAGTTTGGGGGAGTTGATAAGTAGGGTTTTTGACTGCTTATTTGCTCTTTTTTACTTGTGTTTTGGCTAAAAAATGCTTAAAGGTATTCCCGAAAACTAATAAAATATGCTTTTGTATAGGAATATTGGGAAACAAGCTAAAAAATCAAAATCAATTCATAAAGGAGTCAAAAGTGAACAAGAACCAAAACGAGGAAAAAAGGCTTATAATGTTGCCACAGACAAGGAGATTCTGAGAGTTGGGTCTTTAGAAAGCTGAAGGCATGCGGACCGAACCATAATTGTGCGGCTATAGAGGGACAAGTGCGGATGCACTAAAAATTATGTGGTCCGCAGAAGACAAGAATCAAAGAGAAGGGATTTTAGAATCAAGAAGAAATACATATCGCACCAATTTTCGTCCGGTCGCATAAAAAATAGCGCAGCCGCACCTAGAATTGTGCGGTCTGTAGAAGTCCCACAAAAGCCAAAGTTCAACTTCAAGAAGTGTGGACTGTACTATAATTGTGCGGCCACAGAAGTAAGAGTGCGGCCGCACTAAAAAATATGTGGTCTGTACAACCTCCGCAGGGGCATTTTTGTCAGATATTTTCACTTTAGTATAAATAGAATTTTTTTGTCATTTTTAGGTAAAGTTTAGTTTTGAGAGAGCACCTGAGCCATTTTTCTTTACTGTTTTGTGTAATTTTGTATTATATTAACTTCTAAACATTAGATTTTATTTCTCTAATTATTTATTACGCGTTCTATCTTAATTTCTTCTTGTATTTCTTTATTTTTCTTTAATAGCTAAATTTCTAACTAGGGTTATGGCCTAACCCTAGTATGGGTGCTTAATGGGTGTTTGATTTAGGACTTGTTTGTGGTTGGGTTAGTGATATTTAGTAAAGTTCATGCTTGAGTTCAAGGATTAATGGTTGCAAACACTAATTCATGCCTATATGACTTAGTGTATACTTGAGAAAGAGGGAGTATGTCTAGGAACACTTTGCTAACAAGAAATCGGGGTGAATTTAAGAAATTGATAGCCCAAATTAAAGGGTCAAATCTAGAGATAGTAAGACCCGACTTGAGCATATATCACTTGTTATGTGCAATACCCGTTTGCACTTGAAAAAGCCAAATTGTACAAAACAACTCAAATTATCGAGAGGTATAGAGTGGGTAATTGTGTGCGATTACTATATTACAACTTCGACCAATCAAACTTTCCCTAGAGTTTACAACCTGTTAGGTACCTAGGTGGAAGTCACGGTCCTAGATCTTTTATTATTTGAAAAACAACCAAACCAAAAATATTATCTCCTAGTTTCATATTTGCAGTCAATAGCTTAAATTAGAATTAAAAACAACAAACAAGAATGTGGAAGTGTAATTTGAGACACATCATACAATTGCACTAACTATATACCTAATCCCAATTTTAACTTCCCGAGGAATCGACCCCAACTCGCGTTAGATTTTATTATTGCTTCAACCGCCTCACTACCTATATTTGTGGTGTGAGTTTGGGAAACATCAGTGTCATAAGAGGATTACGATCCTCTAAAAGGACAGGTGGATTTTCCGAAGGAAAAGCTCGTACCTTTTGCAGAAGGCAAAGACTATAGGGTCCACCGGAGCAAGCGTGAAGGGGTAATCGTAAACACTCATGTACCCCGACACGTGAGCGGTGATAACATCATTGGGCCCGGGACGACCACCTCCATACCCTCCCATTTGCAGTCCGCTCAAACTATGGGTAGTATTTCCTTTGTAACGGAGCATATGTATCTCCACACTCCCTCGCCTCGGTCTAGTTTAGTAGAGGCCTTCTCGAAATTGAAGTCATTCCTGATTGAGCAGCCCCCAAGTACAAATATCTTTATGAGGGGCTCCTGAGCCACCTCAGGAATGGTCACCTTGGCATCTGCGACTCGGGGGGATGATAAAGGGGCAGTCTGTTGAGGTACTAACTTGGAGGTTTAGTCATCGTAATATGGAAAGTATGAAGGTTTCAAGATTGTACGTGGGTCTGGATTAAAGATCCAAAGAAGATACATGAGGATTGAATATGAATATATGGAGGTTCAAGGAGTAGTGTATGAAGATTTGGAGGAGTTAAAAGCGATTATAGAGTTTGAGGGTAAATTCAAGAATCGAAAAGTGGAAGAATTGAAAAATGGTCAAAGCTTTTATAGAGGAAAAACAATCAATACGCGATTTTGCACATTTTAGGGTATTTAACCGGTGACTGACATATGTCTGAAGTCAGAACAACGCGACTAATGGGACATTCTGATTTACCCATCATTTTGATTGTAACGTACGAAGAAAGGAACCAGAGTTCATCTATCGCTTCGTGTCGTTTCGGTAAACCAAACCTCTAAAAATGGGAGGACTATTTGTGTATGGGTGAAATGAGGGGTAATGTCTATCTTGATTCTCAGATGAGAAAGCGGAAGAACGGCACAGATGCTCGAGATTCCAATCGAGATTAAAAACTCTTTGTATCTAGGAAGAGCTAACGATGTGCTTGTCATCGCACATGATAGAGAGACACACCCCGGGCCAAGAATGAGTTCTGAGACCTCGGAAAACAAGGTAAACGGTTACACACGGAGAATAAAGCGTCATGATATCCGCACCCATCCGGATATCACGGTGTAAATCTCGTTCGATGTCAGTTATGGATCAGTAATTAACGAGAAAGAAGTATTTTTACCCTTTAGACTTATACTAGGGATGAAATTCCCTAACTATATAAAGGGGAAGTTTTTCTTCAATAAGACACATTGTAGCACGCAAATCAAAGCAATACAAGTTTATTTTTCTGCTTTTTAGCTACTGCTAAAGTTCATATTTAATTGTTCTGTTCTTCATTCACAATCGGGCACAAACTAAGGGTTCAATCGATGACGAGTTTACTGTTCAATCTAAGTTGGGGCTAGCCATAACATTACAACTAGTTTGCTCTTTTATTTTGTCTTTAACTCGTTTATCTTATATTCTTGATTATTTGTGTTGAATTAAATCACATATCCTTAAAACCGCGTACAAATTTAATTGTTATCTGATTTAGGGGTAAACAATAACACTATCATGTTGTTCCAAGTATCCCTAGATTGCAGCCCACTTGTATAACTATACAGTCAACGGTGTGTAATGGTGTAATACAGGAAACTATTACTTGGCTGTGTAGCTCTAAGTTATTTCTCCATCTATACTTTAGTGGTTATACAAGAACCATGCATGCAAGAGATTCTCTTCCTGTTCCCTATTTATGCTTTCTATTTTACTTTATGAACTTTATGAATGCAGATAATTAATCGGAGTAATATTTTAGGTAGGATGTACAAAGAAAATAAATAAAAAAACTCGGTTGTAATTTGGTTTGATTTGATTTAGTATTGGAAAAAAAAAACCGACTATAATTAGTTTGATTTGGTTTTAACTAAAAAAAAGTCAACGAAAATCAAACAGACCCGATAGCACATTTATACAATTTTTAAAAATATTCTATGCATATAAATATTTATTGTAATATAATTTATAAATATTTTTTAAATTTTTACATAGTTTTATCTTTTATGTATTATTTCGCGTTTGAACTTAACATTCTTGGATGGTAAATAAATTTTATTGCCCATAAATAAAGTAACTCAAATAAAGTTCAAATCAATAGTAATGCTAACAAAAAATTAAATTCAACACTAGGATTGACGATAGTGCATAGTCATGTTATTAATAGGAGGAAATTTTATCTCATATAGCAAAGGTTGACACCTTATTTATTATAAATAAATACCCATTTAAAAGATTATCTCCTATGGCTACATTTTGATTTTTATAGAAAAATATCTATTTATGGTCACTTCCTATCATCATGCCATTCAACACTCTCTCTAATATTTTTCGTTCTCATTCTTTATAAAAAAACTACCTCCTTATTAAACCCTTGCATATGTTCTTATTTTCTTCAGGCTTCAAAATCTGATGTGTCACGGTATTGGGCACTCTTGAACTAAAAGCAACCACCACCGGCGACGATTTCACATTCACCACCGTCCCATCAAATCTGATCACGGCGGCCAGATTCTTCTCACTCTTAATATATTGCCTTACATAATCTCCCATTTTCCTCCCTACGGCTGGTAACAAATGACTATCCGCCACCAATTCCTCATACATTAAGTTTTATTTTGTACAATAATTTTTGACTGTTGTATTTGGATATATTATATGTATTTGAGTTCATACCAAAATATTTTTAAATAGATTGCTATTTCTAGTTGTATTCATCTGTTTTTTCAGACTAACTATATTCATATGTATTTAAAATAACAATACAATGAAATACAGTAAAATACTCTCAATACAAATATAAATCAATGAATACAACCAAAGAAATATATTTAAATTGTAGACAGTGATTTTTAGATGTATTAAGATGTTAGAGAAACATAGCATGAAGGAAAGCTTATATTATGAATACAGCATTATATATGCTATATTTTTTAATATTGTACCATGAATACATTATACAACTAGCCAGAATATATATCCATACAGTTGGATACAACAAATTGGTGAAGAGGTTGTAAGTATATACCACGAAAAAAGGATGAACTAAATCTCAGAATATTGCTTTATTTTTTGGGTGTTTTCTTTTGAAAAATCTTTTCTTTAATTGGATTAATATTTTGTGAGTTATAATTGAGTTTGTTTAGTTATATTAGGATTCTATCACGTTAGTCGATTCACTTTTCGTTTTTAAACAGTTAGAGAGGCCTATTTTTACGCTGTATTTATGAATACATCTCACGAATATATATGAATACATCGGATGATAGCTGGCATGCCCCGTTTTTTCGCCGAGTTTTATTACTGTATTTTTGAATACATCGAATACATTCCATAAAAACTGAAAGGATAGCTATAGAAAGTAATTAAGTAGATGTGAGTTATAACAAGTTAATAACCACTAAACAATAGTGGTTTTTGGAAATCTCTCTTAATAGTACTTATTAGCTATACTTATTTTAGCATGACATATTTAGTATTTTTGGATTAAGTTAATTTTTATTGTAACTTATAAATTAGCAATATTTTCTTTATGCAATTTTTACTTTTTTACTGAATATTTTAGTATAATTATATGATTTATATAGTATTATTGTGTGATTTTATCGAAAAATATGCTATATAGTTGTACTTTCTAGGGCTAAAGAAATATTTGGAGGAAAAATTACATATTTTGTGCTATGAAGGCTTTGTCGGGAAAAATCCCGAAAATCCAAAAAAACCTAAAAAACTGAGATGGAAAAACCTGATTTTGTTGGTCTGTTCCGATTTATAGATTTAAAAATCTGACACTATTGATTTAGTTTGGTAATTGAAAAATTCGAACCAACCCGGTGATCACTCCCAACTATGCCTTATAAAAAGGACAATGCGGACGTTGCAAATATAACCTGAGTATTATGCCCAGGGTCGAATCCACAGAGAATTAACCTATCAATCACTATCTTTAGACCTACTAAACTCTTTAGAATCAAATTCTCAAACGTTGAGAATCACAGTTGATGGTGTTTTTAATAACTAAGATTAACAGTAAATAATAGCTGTAAACTAAAGATGCTAAGTTGTAAACAATAATGAGAAAATGCTAAGGTAATGATTTCCCATATTGATGGAATTCCTTCTATTTATGATTCATACAAATTCACCAACACAATCTATCAATAATGAACGCTCTTCTTACCATAAATCTCTCCCGAGTAATCACAGTAATTTACTAAATGCACTCTCCCGAGATACACTAGCAGCTTTGTTTATCATAGTTCACTTAAGATTGCACCCTAGGCTTTGTTATCCCTAATCCCACCTTTAAACCCGCAGTTATAGATCCCTCTTATACGTTGGGAGTGGTGTTGTTCAACATTCACCTAAATATGCACTCTCTCCCGAGTTATGCACACTAAATAAGCACAGCTAATTGAGGATCCTGTCAATTAACTACAACAAACATGTAGTTGAATAAACAGAAATTAAAACTAGCAAACTATATTCACATAAATAAGAAGTTCATCCCTCAATAGGTTCCATCAAAATCCTAGACAAAAGATTTAGCTACTCATAACTATGTGTAAATAAACTAGGAACAATATTCATAATCATAATTGCAAGAAAAATTAACGAAGAAGAAGATATGATGTTTTGGGTGATATCTCACACTAGTTTTTCTTGCCAAAGTACTCTCTAAAACAACGCATGCCTCCTTTTGGCGAAGTCTAGTGTTTAAAATAGGGTTTTGGGCTAAAAAGTCGGTGTTTTGCACTTAAGTCCCTGAACTTTTCCGCCTCTGCTACGGTTCTGCCGCGGTTACGGTAGAACCGCGGCCAAACACCTTCTCTGAGTCTCAACTTGTCCGCGACAGTCCTCTACCGCGGTTCTACCGTGGCAGTTCATCTCTAGGCCTGGCTTGAGCTTCCTTCGCGTGGTTCACTTGGCTGATATTTTACGTTTGGCCTCTTTTTCTCCATATTTGATCCCAAAATTACTCCATAGCCTTCTCTTGTCATATATAACCTGTAAAGCATAAAAAGCGCTAATCAGAGTATTTTGTTATCACTTTTACCATCAAAACCATAAAAGAAGGTGGTTCTTTAGGGCCTAATTATAGTTAAATTCACCTATTATCAACACCCCACTCTTAAACCTTTGCTTGTCCTCGAGCAAGTTAAACTACACTTCTAGGCCTAACCTTTAGATGCATTGCCCCAAGTTTATGTCACACCCGCCATTATGCAAGAACAACCTAAACAGTGCAAAAGTCATATCTCAGATGCAGACTCTACACCATGACACACTCGTTCTTACTCTAGTTACTCTAAACAGAGGTGAAAACTCACTTTTTCTTCTTGAGTCACATGCCCTCACATCACAATTCTAAGAGAAGTTCCACACACATAAAATTCAAGAAACAAGGAACCATAGATAGACAAAATTCACTCACTCTCAGCAAAGAACATTTACATGCCACACAAATACACCATAAGCTTGCCCCTAGTGTAATACTTTACTAATCGAGTTGTTCAGTCCACGATCAAGAGGCATTTATTTGGTTGTAATGTAGGCTAAGGGACGGGTAGGATATATTTGGATATAGTGACTAACCTCCCTAAGCACTTTTAATACCAACTTCCTTTTATTCCAATTTTCATGTTCAACCCAATCATTTCTCCACATCTGTTTCATAGGTGACCCCCACTTTTCTTTAGGTGCTACTGGCCTCTTTGTTTTTTTTAAATAGCCATTGCACCATTCAAGTAATTTTTCTGATTCCCTTTTTCTACTCCACTACCACCCCACACTTTGATTTTTATATGCTCTTTAATAATTCAGTGCTTCTAGGAGGTATGGATTTAAACAGTCAAACTATTCAAACATGAGGATGTAGGTTATTATAAGGTTATCAAAGAATAGGCTTCCGGCTCAAAGGGGTTAACTATGGTAATATGCACTGGTGGATTTACAATCATACAGGCTACACAAAGAAATGACTCAATCATCTCTAAAACCAAACAACTTCTATTTCGCTTTGCAAACACACAGGGCAAGTTCTAGGTATCGCATGCAAGCACAGAATACAACTATTATCTCACACACACTCGGCATCTAACTCATTCTGAATCAGTTTGTCAACACACTCACATGAGTTTTCAAGAAAGACAAGATGTGCAAAATTAAGGCATCAAAGTATGAGTCTACAAACTAGCCTAGACGTCGCACCCTCAAGTTCGTTTTAGTTATTTGTAGGTGTAAACATTAAAGGTTGCATTCTTGACTTCACCTCTCTTGGTCCAAGAGAGTCCTAAGGGTCCTACAACTATAAAAAGAAAATCTACCTAACCCAGTTCAAGAAAAGCCCTTGGAAAAGAACCGTGGTCAAAAGAAAAACCAAGGGAGAATTACTACACTACCTAAAAAGACAAAAAAAATAAAATAAAATGCAAAAATCTAAATGGACTACTTCCCTCAAGAGTACTGTCCAAGTGGTCCGTCCTTAGGAAGAGTCCCCTACAAATTTTTTTTAGTTTTTTTTTTAAAATCCGACTTTGACCCTCAAGAGACCCGTCGACAAGTGTCTATCATTAGGCCAAATCAGTTACTTCTAAAGTGAGCACAATCAGTTATACACAACAACATATATACAACACTACAAGATGCTCCATGTTTATGTACACTACAATACACTACAAAAGCAAGTCTCCCGCCCCACACAAAAAACTATGGCATGTCCCCATGTCACATCAGAAATAAAGAACATAAGGGTAAAAAGACTTCCCTGAGCATCAATCGGAGTCGGAGACGGTGCTGGGGTCCACATGACAGGCTTTCCCCAAAGCACGGAACCACGACATCATCCGGCTCTCAGACCTGACCTGCCGCCGAGACATGGCATCCATACGCACATGCAGGCCATCCACTGAGGTGCGAAGATGTGCTACCTCTTCCTCCACAGACCGTAACATAGGCGGGTGGACTGTGATCTAGAGAAACCTGCCCCAGTATAGGGACGCTGAGAGGGTCCGGCTCTGTTATAAGATCTCCTTGATGGTGCTGGGGCATCCTCCTCATCATCGATCTGAATGGTGGTGGGTACATCTCGGCCCACTTTGATGCCCGAAGCTTTGAATGTGCTTTAGCGGGTAAGGCTCTATCTGTAGGACTGGTGGGGACATTTTTCAGCAAACACAACCTCATCACCAGTGAGGGGAAGGTTTAGGTAAGTTAGAAAAAAGGGGAAAATAAAAAAAAATAATGAAAAATTTCTGGCGTACCTGGGCCCGACCTGGTCTGCCGCGATTCTACCGTGGTTATGGTGGAAATGCGGTAGACCAAGTTCAGAGAGGGTCTCTTACCGCGATTTGACCGCGGTTACGGTGGTACCGCGGTGATCGACCTTCAAAGGGGGTGTTTGACCGCAGTTACGATGGAACCGCGGTCTGGGCAGTATTCTGCTTCTACTACTTTTTTTTTATTAAGTTCTGCTTTACACTTACAATAATTTCGTGGGTTGCCTCCTACGCAGTGCTTGATTTAACATCGCGGCACGACGCAGGATGAGCGCATTTAAGGCTCACTCGACCTCTACGGTTCAGTCAGGTGCAGCTCAGACACTTCCTTTGGCTCGCTCATGCCCACATATGGCTTCAATCTTTGACCATTGACTCTAAATGTACGAGATTCCTTCTCTGTGGCAATCTCAACATCCCCTGAAGGGAAAATTTCAACTACTCTAAATGGTCCAAACAATCGTGACTCAAGCTTACCTGGGAACAGACGTAGTCTTGAGTTGTAGAGCAATACCATGTCCCCGAGTTTGAAATTCCTCTCAACAATGTTCTAGTCATGCAACCTCTTCATTCTCTCCTTGTACAACTTTGTGCTCTCAAAAGTAAGATATCTGAACTCCTCGAGCTCATGCAATTCAGTGATTCTTGTTGTGCCCGCAGCTTCCGTATCCAAGTTCAGCTGTTTCAACGCCCACCACGCTTTATGTTCGAGTTCTACTGGCAGGTGGCAGGCCTTCCCAAACACCAACTTGTATGGTGACATACCAATTGGTGTTTTGAAAGTCGTTCTATAAGCCCAAAGTGCATCATCTAGCTTCCTCGCCCAATCAGATCTTGTGGCGTTTACCATTTTCGTCAACACACTCTTGATTTCTCTGTTGGACACTTCAACATGTCCACTAGTCTGCGGATGGTAAGGAGTATCCACCTTGTGGCGCACATCGTACTTAGCAAGAAACTTTTCAAAGGCTCTATTGTAGAAGTGAGTGCCTCCATCACTGATAATTGCTCGTGGTGTCCCGAAGAAGGTGAATATGTTCTTCTTCAAAAATCCCACTACTACTTTTGCATCATTGGTGGGTAACGTAGCAACTTCCACCCATTTGGACACATAGTCTACAGCAACAAGAATGTACTTATTACTATAGGAGCTGACGAAGGGACCCATGACATCAATCCCCCAGACATCAAACACTTCCACCTCTTGAATTGGGTTCATGGGCATCTCGTGGCACCGGGAAATGTTCTCGGTCCGCTGAAATTCGTTGCAACCCTTCACCCATAGGTGCGCATCTTTAAACACTGTTGGCCAAAAGAATCCAGCCTCTAGCTCCTTTTCCGCTGTCCTGACCCCTCCAAAGTGTCCACCATACGCCGATACGTGACAAGCCTGCAAAATAGAAGATTCATCAACCTTGGGGACGCATCTACGGATAATATTATCAAAGCATATTCTAAACAGATAAGACTCGTCCCAGTAATATTGGCGGCTTTCACGATAAAACCTTTTCCTTTGGACCGATGAAAGGTCATGAGGAACTATACCACTGGCCAGGTAATTAGCAAAGTCTGCATACCATGGCGCTTCCTGAAGAGTGGTGGCGAGCAGCTGCTCGTCTGGAAAAGTTTCCAGAATTTCCTCAACTTCAATCGCATTTTCAGCTCCCTCAAGTCGTGATAGATGATCAGCGACTTGATTCTTAGTACACTTACGGTCACGAATTTCAAGATCAAATTCTTGCAGTAGCAACAACCAACGAATCAGGCATGGCTTAGATTCTTTCTTTTCGATTAAGTACCTGAGAGCTGCATGGTCAGTATATACAATTACCTTGGACCCAATCAGGTAGGATCGGAACTTGTCAAACGCGAACACCATAGCTAACATATCCTTCTCAGTCATAGTATAGTTCAACTGGGCTCCACTCAGCGTTCTACTAGCATAGTATATTGGGTGCATCGGTTTGTCTTTCCGCTGGCCCAGCACTGCCCCCACGGCGTAGTCACTGGCATCACACATCAGTTCGAACGGTTGCTCCCAGTTGGGGGCAACAATGATGGGTGCTGAGACCAGTCTCTATTTCAACTCCTCAAATGCTACCCTACAGTCATCCGAAAAGAAAAACGGGTGATCTTTTTCCAACAACTTATAGAGAGGGTTGGCAATTTTGGAGAAGTCTTTTATGAACCTCCGGTAGAAACCGGCATGTCCAAGGAAGCTTCTGATTTCTTTGACTGAATTTGGGGGAGGTAGCTTTGCTATTACATCCACTTTCACATGATCCACCTCAATTCCTTTACTCGACACCCGGTGCCCCAAGACTATGCCTTCTTGTACCATGAAATGGCACTTCTCCCAGTTCAGAACCAAGTTAGTCTCGATACACCATTTCAGCACACGCGTCAGATTTATCAGGCACTCGTCAAATGAATTCCCCACCACTGAGAAGTCATCCATGAATACCTCCATTATGTCCTCTACCATGTCATTGACTATGGCCATCATGCACCGTTGGAATATGGCAGGTGCATTGCATAGGCCAAAGGGCATCCGTCTAAAGGCATAAATGCCATACGGGCAGGTGAAGGAAGTCTTCTCTCTGTCCTCCAGTGCAATGGAGATCTGATTGTACCCTGAGTACCCATCCAGAAAACATAAGTGTGACCTCCCTGCCAATCTGTCCAACATCTGATCAATGAAGGGAAATGGGAAGTGGTCTTTCCGGGTGGCAAGATTTAACTTCTGATAGTCCATGCAAATTGTTCAGCCTGTGACGGTTCTTGTAGATATCAATTCATTATTGTCATTTTTCACAACCGTCATGCCACCCTTTTTAGGAACACATTGAACTGGGCTCACCCAGCTGTTGTCAAAGATTGGGAAAATAATTCCCACATCTAACCACTTTATTACTTCCTTCTTCACCACTTCCTTCATGTTGGGGTTCAGCCTCGTCTGGTATTCCCTTGAAGATTTGTGACTCTCTTCCAGCAGAATCTTGTGCATTCAGTAGGCGGGGTTGATCCCCTTGATGTCTACCATGGTCCACCCAATGGCAGTTTTGCACTCCCTTAGTACCTGCAAGAGTTGTTGAGCCTACACATCTAACAAACTAGATGAGATAATAACAGGTAATATGGAGTCAGGCCCTAAAAATTCATACCTGAGGTGGGCGGGACATGGCTTTAACTCCAGATTTGGTGGTTCTTCGATGGATGGCTTGGCTGGAGGAGTTTCTCTCTTTACCAAGTGCAAGGGCTCAAATTCTAGATTTCTATCCCAGAACCCTCTACCTTCTAATGCCAACACTCGTTTCGCCAAATCCTCACCATTCACTTCATCCAAGTTCATCAAACATGCAGAAAGGGGGTCCTTAATAGTCAACACCTCATCATCAGACTCTACTATTACATCCACGCATCAATAAGAGAGCAATTGGCGAATTCGCTTGGTCGCCTCATAGACTTCTAAACATTGAATGTTATTTCTTCATCATTGAGTCTCATCTTGAGCTCCCCAGTCTCACAATCAATTAGAGCTCTACCCGTGGCTAGGAATGGTCTTCCTAAGATTATAGGAATCTCTTCATCCACTTTGCAATCCAGGATCACAAAATCTGTATGGAACACGAATTTCCCTACCTGAATCAGCACATCATCTAAGATCCCAGACGGTCATTTCACGGTCCTGTCGACCAGCTGCAACAACATGGAGGTGGGTCTAGCTCTCCCGATGCCCAACCTCTTATAAATAGCCGTGGCATAAGATTAATGCTGGCCCCTGAATTACAAAGTGCCTTAGCAAAGGCAAAATTACCAATAGTGCATGGAATTGTAAAGCTCCCTAGATCAGACAACTTTTCTGCAATTGGTCTAGACACCACTACACTACAGGTCTGAGTAAGTGTAACCGTGGCCAAGTCTTGAAAGTCAAAATTCCTGGACATCAAGTCCTTCATCATTTTTGCATATCCAGGCATCTCCTTTAAATATTCAATCAATGGTATATTTACCTAGATTTGTTTAGGCATCTCAAAAAACTTCTTATATTGCTCCTCTTTTTGATGCTTGGCCAACCTCTATGGAAAAGGTGCAGGAGGTCTCTTCTTCCCAATCACTTGGGACTGATCTTTACCAGCTACTATCTCAATTTCTAGCTCCTGAACTGGCTCAGCGACTTTCTCTGTCTCCTACTGAATGCTCTCTTCTTCCTGCGCAGGCTGGACTGTCACCTCTGTCAGTTTAGTTGACTCATCCAGATCAATGGGCACCGGTATGAGTGTCTCAGCCTGTCTAGTTTCTCTAGCTCTCTCTTGCTCTACATCCAGGTCTCTGCCATTACGTAGACTCACCGCCATCAGCTACTTTGAGCCCTGATCTTTATCTGGGTGTCTGCAGGTAAGGTCCTCTGAGGACGATTGTTCCGGGACATTGAAATATGGCCCATTTGCGCTTCAATATTTTTTATTGCTGAATCATCTGCATCTACTCTTTCATTTATTTTTGCATTAGACCCAATAACCTGTGGCATTATTGCTTCAACTCTAACGAACCCATCTTCTAGCCTTCCACCATGCTGCTGCTGAGGTGGGGGATACCCTTGCTGCTGATTATGATTATTCTACCCCTGTGGCCTTGGATAAGATTCCATACTGTTGGGGGGTCTCATACCTCCCATGTTTCCAGTGCTAAACTGTGGCTGAGCTGGTCTGTATTGCTGCTGATTCTGCTGACCCCAGTTCTAATTGCGCTATCTTCGTCCTCCATAGTTCGACACACAGTTCATGTCTTCAGGGTGCTGGTGATGATGATCATGTTCCGTGTTCTAAGGATTACCAATTGGTTGACTAATGCAAGATGTGCACAAGCCCCCATTGGTAGTATCTACAATATGCACTTGTTGTTTCCGCCCTGATTCCTCTACCTTTTTGGTGAGCATGCTCATCTGTGTCATTAGGGTCGCCACATTTTCAGCCATGGAATTTGATGGATCAAAAGTCACTGAGTGCACCACTGGAGTGATAGGTGCATTCCTGGTTATCCACCCCGAATTATGTGCCATTTTGTCAAGCAGACTCTGACCTTTTCTCCAGGTTTTGCTCAAAAAATGTCCCACCAGCTAAGGCATCTACAATGTTCTTCATGCTATCTGACAGTCCCATGTAAAATTGTTGTCTCAAAATCTGATCTGGAATACCATAGTGTTGACATATAACTAACATTCCTTTAAACCGGCTCCATGTCTCATGCAGTATCTCCATTGGTTTCTGTTTAAAGCTCACGATCTCATCAATTTGTTGAGCCGTTTTGTTGGGCGGGTGGAATTTGATGTGAAATTGCTTGACTAACTCATCCCAAGTTTCTATAGAGTTTATGGGGAGTGAGTTTACCCAGACCTGAGCAGCTCCTGTCACCGAGAATGGAAACAATAACAGCCTGATTGCTTCCGGAGTTACATTGGGCTGCCTTTGGGTTTTGCAGATAGACAGGAAGTTCTTCAAGTACTGCTGAGGATCTTCGACTTGTGTCCCAGAAAAGAGTCCCTTATTTTGCAACAAGTGCAGCATGTTATTCGTGATCTGGAAGGATTTAGCTTATATCGCGGGCACAACAATGGCAGTGGCCACATTGTCAGCTGTGGGTTGTGCCCAATCATATTGTGCAGCCTCAGGCACAGGAGGTGCCACTTCTCTGACGTTTCCGTTGACGTTGTTTACGTCACCCATGTAAATTTTGAGTTTGTGTGTTTGTTGGGGTTGTTGAAGTCTTTTGTTGGCACGGTTCAATATCTGAAATGTTTTCTCGGGGTCTGAGAGTCCTTCAAGTAGTTCTCCAGTCCTCGTAGAATTTCTAGTCATACACCTGGGTAACCAAATCAACAACCGTCAAAATTTCAATGAAAAATTGGGTATAGAGAAAACTGACTGCACTCAGAATTTTGTATTTCTATCAATGGTAATTGATAATTCCATTAATTCCCCGGCAACGGCGCCAAAATTTGATCACGCCCAACTATGCCTTATAAAAAAGGACAATGCAGACGTTGCAAATATAAACTGAGTATTATGCCCAGAGTCGAATCCACAGAGAGTTAACCTATCAATCACTATCTTTAGAACTACTAAACTCTTTAGAATCACTTTCCCAAACGTTGAGAATCACAAATGATGGTGGTTTTTAATAACTAAGATTAACAGTAAATAATAGCTGTAAACTAAAGATGCTAAGTTGTAAACAATAATGAGAAAGCGCTAAGGTAATGATTTCCCCTATTGATGGAATTCCTTCTATTTATGTTTCATACAAATTCACCAACACAATCTATCAATCATGAACGCTCTTCTTACCGTAAATCTCTACCGAGTAATCATAGTAATTTACTAAATGCACTCTCCCGAGATACACTAGCGGCTTTGTTTATCATAGTTTACTTAAGATTGCACCCTAGGCTTTGTTATCCCTAATCCCACCTTTAAACCCGCAGTTATAGATCCCTCTTATACGTTAGGAGTGGTGTTGTTCAACATTCACCTAAATATGCACTCTCTCCCGAGTTATGCACACTAAATAGGCACAGCTAATTGAGGATCCTATCAATTAACTACAACAAACACGTAGTTGAACAAACAGAAATTAAAACTAGCAAACTATATTCACATAAATAAGAAGTTCATCCCTCAATAGGTTCCATCAAAACCCTAGAGAAAAGATTTAGCTACTCATAACTATGTGTAAATAAACTAGAACAATATTCATAATCATAATTGCAAGAAAAATTAACGAAGAAGAAGATATGATGTTTTGGGTGATCTCTCATACTAGTTTTTCTAGCCAAAGTACTCTCTAAAACAACACATGCCTCCTTTGGGCGAAATCTAGTGTTTAAAATAGGGTTTTGGGCTAAAAATCTCGTGTTTTGCACTTAAGTCCATGAACGTTTCCGCCTTTGCCGCGGTTCTGCCGCGGTTACGATAGAACCGCAGCCAAACACCTTCTCTGAGTATCAACTTGTCCGCGACAGTCCTCTACCGCGGTTCTGTCGCAGTTTCGGGGGAACAGCGGCAGTTCATCCAGGCCTGGCTTGAGCTTCCTTCGCGTGGTTCACTTGGCGGATATTTTACGTTTGGACTCTTTTTCTCCATATTTGATCCCAAAAGTACTCCATAGCCTTCTCTTGTCATATATAACCTGCAAAGCATGAAAAGCGCTAATCACAGCATTTTGTTATCACTTTTACCATCAAAACCATACAAAAAGGTGGTTCTTTAGGGCCTAATTATAGTTAAATTCACCTACTATAACCCGGCCTATGTACACCCTAGTTTTAGGTATTAACAAACATTGTCTGCTAATTAAAATTATATCATAAAATAAGAATTCCGCATTGAAAATCATGAAGAGCAGTTGCCCCTGATTCATTTTTTTTTTGTAACCAAGTATTGTATAAGGATATCAAAAGAAATGCAAGAATATTTGAATATCGTTGATCACGCCCAACTATGCCTTATAAAAAGAACAAAGCGGACGTTGCAAATATAATCTGAGTATTTAGCCCAGAGTCGAACCCACAAGGAATTAACCTATCTATTACTTTAGTTAGACTCACTAAATTCTACGTAATCAACTTACCAAATTTTTTGAATAACAATTGAGGATATTTCTACTAACTAAAACTGACTGCAATTAAGTAACTAAACACTAACTATGATTAAGTTGTAAACAATTAGAAGAAGGATCAAAAGTTGTGATTTCCCATATTGATGGAATCCCTTTCGGTTATGTTTCACATAGATTTTCCTAATCGTCTCTATCGATCATGAGCACTCTTATTAACGTAAATCTCTCCCGAATAATCATGACAATTTACTAGACGCACTCTTCCGAGTTACGCTAGCTAGCTTTTAATGCAGCTCAGTTTAGATCACACCCAAGGTTTCGTTATCCCAAATCCCTCCTTTAAACCCTCGGTTATTGATCCCGCATATACTCTGGGAGTGGTGTTGTTCAATAATTACCTAAATATGTAATCTCTTCCAAGTAATACATACTAAATAGGCACAGCTAATTGAGGAACCTATCAATTAACTACAACAAGAACGTAGTTGAACAAATAGAGATTAAAACGGGCAAACTATATTAATATAACAAGAACTTCATCCTTCAATAGGTTCCATCAAAACCTTAGACTAAATATTTTAGCTACTCATACTAGCGTTCATTACAATAGCCAAATTCATCATAAATGGTAAAATACAAAAGGAAGAAAGGAAGAACTCGATGTTGAATTATCCTCCTTGCCTCTTGCCTCTCCTTGCCTTCAACTAAGCTGTAAAAACCTTGATAATATCCACTTTGGCGAGTTGGACCTCTTATAGGTTAATTCCAATTAACCCTGAACTTCCAAGTTTACAACTGACTTGTATTTTTCCGAACTAGACTAGTGCGGTCGCACTAGTTGGCGCGCTACTGACCACGCAGATGGCATAACATTCTGCCTCGACCTCCTGGGTTAGCGCGGTCGCGCTAGTGGGCGAGCTAGTATGGGTCGTCATTTTAACCCTTCTTTCTCTCTTCTTTCAACATACTCAGCTCCGAGGGGCTTCCATTGCTTCAATTTAACTCCAAATACAGTTCTGAGTCCTCATACATGCAACTCGCTATTGCAAAACATGAAACTCACAATTAGAGCCAATTTATCATCATTTAACTATCCTATAATAGTGAAACATACCCAAGCTAGGGCATAAAAAGTCGCCAAAATACATGAATCTAGCCTATTATTAACACCCCATTCTTAAATCATTGCTAGTCCTTGAGCAATTCACCGCACTCTATAAAGGTTCCTTCACTAAGCTTTTCCCCTAAGGTATCACACCAAGAACAAATCACCAAAGTTACGCCTAGTAGTGAACAATCTTTGCCTCAAAAGTCGACTCTCAGGTGCCGTGCAATATTCGTATTTACTCAAATTACTCTACACAGAAGTCAAGACTTACCTTTTCTTCGTGAATCACATGCCCTCACATCACACAACAAAGACGTTCCACAAATAATAATATTAAGAACAATTAGGTACTTAGATAGACAAAATTTGCTCACTCTCAAAAAGAACATTCAAATGCCACAAGGAAGGACCATAGGCTTGCCCGTATTGTACTACTCTACTAATCGAGCCCATTCAGTCTAAGATCAATTAGGACTTCATTTTGTTGTAATGTAGGCAATGGGATGGGTAGGATATATTTGGATATAGAGACTAACCTCCCTGAGCACTTTTAATACAATCACATTAGCCTTCAAAACTATACTTATGTCAACCACACATTCCACCATATTTTTATTTATAACATCCCATTCCATTAGGTGAAATTGTATCAAGTCACCACTTATCCACTACTACATTTACTCATTCTCTTTTTTTTTTGTTTTTAAGTGGTGCTTATTCTTTTACTTTTCCAAAAGCTGTACCTTTCCTCTATTTCATTGGTTCCACTCAAAAACCAAACCATAATCCTACACTTTAGCTTTTGCATATTTTAAGACCATTCAAGTGCTCATGGGAGGTAAAGGGGTTAAAACAGATAGGCCATTCAAACAATTGGGTAAGGTTCGCAATGTAGTTGCCAAAGAAACAGGCTTATAGGCTCAACGGGATTGACTACGATGTATTCAATTTAGGTGGGTCTACGTTATACATCTGGCTTAATAAAGAAATGCCTATATCACTTCTAAGACTGAATAAAGCTACTATTTCGCTTTGCAAACACACAGGCAAGTTCTAGGCATTAAATGTAGAGCATAGAATATAGTAAAACTCACACACATGTGGCACATGACTCGCTTCAGATTGGCTTATCAAGACAATCTCGTTTGAGTATTCAAGTCAGTTACAAACATACAATTATAAGGCACTTTAATAAGAATTAACCACTAAGACTAAGCGTTACAGTCTAGCGTCTACTGTGTTCAGGTATATCAATGCCAACGGTTTCTCTTTCTATTTCAGGTCATCGCCCATCAATCCTAACTAAAACCTAAAAGTAAAATAAATAAAAACTAACTACACCCGGTTCAACCAAAACCCCTGGAAAAGAACCGTGGCCCAAAGAAAAACCAGGGGGGGTTACTACAATACCTAAAACAAAACAAAAAACTTTTTGGTATTTTCTTTAGACTTACTTCCATCAAAAAAACTGTCTAAACGATTTTTCATCAGGAAGAGCCCCCATATTAGTATTTTTTTTAGATTTTTTACGTCGACTTAGACCTTCAATAACCCGGTCAAAAGAGATCCATCATCGGGACAAGTCAACTTACCTAATTTAACTTACCTAATTTAATTATTACACGAAAGCACCAAAACAATCAATAAAAACAAAGGAAACATCAAACAATAAAATTGTTACATATACATACATACATTGAAGTATCCCCCACCCCACACTTAAAAGGAATACATGTCCTCATGGTATACAAAATAAAGAACACTGAGGTAAAGGAACTTCCCTGAAATATCACTCTTGATCGGAGACCGTTTCTGGGTTTAAATTGCAAGCACGACCCAGAGCTCTCAGCCAGCCCAATATTTCCTTCTCTGATTTCACCTACTGGGCAGCAACCGCATCAGCACGTGTACCCAAGTCAGCAACCGAGGTACGCAGTCCAGACACCTCCTGCTCCAAAGCCGTGAACCGAGTAACCCGAGCAACTCCAGATGGTGCTGCAATCCCGTATGGCTCTACAGCTACTGCAATTTGCTCATGGGCCTGTGTGTCGGCCCCCACATTCTCCTGCTCAGCCTCCTCATCTTCAGAGTCATCAAATGCACCACTATCATCACCACTTGCTGCACCGGCTCCTTACCAGTAGTGACCTCATTTGCTCGGAACTTGTGGTCTTTTGGCTCTCTCCCATTGACATCCATATTTTCCGTCACCCCAGCTTCCTGACAAATTTTAGTAACCAAGGAAGGGAAGAAGAACCTATACCTTTTCACCGGACTACGGGTGAATATCTCCTCATGAATCACTTTGGCCACGTCAAAGTTGTGACCATTAATAAAGCACCAAATCAGAGCCGCACGAGGAATATTCACCTCTGTACTGTTGGAATACGTGATCAGGCGGTTGTTGATAACATACAACCAGCACTTTCCTTCAAAGGTTAGCGTCGAGGAGTGAAACTTCCGACCATACTTCATCCAGACAATTTCCTTTCCGGTTACACAGATTGTTTCAAAGAACATAGCCCACTCCGTGTGTGATCTGCCATACCCCTCATAATAGTCATCATAAGGATCCAAAGGAGGGGGCAGCTGGTACATCATCCATATAGCCTCAACAGAGGCATCCACCGCCATTCTGCGCACAGTTACTACGCCATTCATATTTTCTTTCACATTAGCATAAAACTCGTGGACAACCATCACATTCCCCTCACCCGGCTTCCCAATGAAGGTTTGTAACCCCTGCCTTACTAGCTTAGTATACATGTGAGGGCAGCCCAGCTGGACCGACCCTATATCTATGACCCTTTCCGGTATCGGCTTTTTAGGGGCCTTATCCACAAAGCAGTCCTGAGCCTTGGCAGATACGAACCTGTTGGCATCAAAGGGACGACCAGGAGCTGACCTACACATCCTGGACGATCCAGTTTGACTGCTGGAAGAGACACATGTGGTGCGCCGTTTCATAAATGGAGCCATAGTACCTTGAAAAAGGAATAACATTAGCACAGCCCAAAAAGATTGTGATGCAATGCAGTTACTTAGACATCACGTGAACAATTGGTCATAATTACTCCATTATATTCACTAAGCCATTTCAACAAACACCTTGTGGGCATTATATACTCACACCCCATTTCAAACATGTTACAACCCCAATACCACCACAATGTCCCCAAATCACATACTAATTCAAGCTACAACTCCACCAAATTACCACCCACAATCACTACAACATATGCTACAAATTTCTACTAAGAAAAGAAAAGAAAAAAACCAACTACATAAATACAAAATTAAAAACATTATTCTAAAAAAAATTGCAAAAAGAACTCATACTTGTAGTGAGAGACTGTGGGGAGAAGAGTAGGGGAGAGCATGGCTAGAGACTTGGGGAAGTTCGGTTGTGAATTTGAAGAAGAGGGTTTTGGAAGAAGATGGAATTGAAGAAGAAGGGAGTTAGGGTTAGGGGGCTTATGTTTTCAACATTGGGGATTTCTGAGTGAAGAGTGAAGAGTGAAGAGGAGGGGATTAATTAGATGGGGGGCGGGGAAAGAATGAAGGAAAAGAAATTAAAATAAAAAATAAAAAACTATTAATAATTTAAAGGAAAAAAATGCGTCAGTTGAGCGGGACTAGCACGGTCATAGCGTGGTACGAGCGCGACCGAGCTAGTCCAGGAAGAACACTTGGCCATAGGCACAGTCACTAGCGCGGCCACTAGCGCAGTCTCACTTCTAGCGCGGTCACAAACGTGGTCGCGCTAGTGTTTGGGAGCTGAGGTAGAACACTTGCCCCTATGCGCGGCCTGTAGCGTAGTGGGTAGCGTAGGCAAGCTCCTGGGCATGATTTGTTTTTCATTTTATCACCTGTTCTTTCTGCGTCTAATAGACTTGTCACCTGCCCATGCTCACCTGCATTGGTTAGTACTTCCAAAATTCAAAATTAACAACTATAACTCTGATTGGGTTGCCTCCTAACTAGTGCCTTAGTTAATGTCATGGCACGGCGATTATAACAAATCAATGGGTTTCCTTCCATGAAGCGCCTGATTTAACATCGCGACACAACACAGACAAGTGCATTTAAGGCTCGTTTAACCTCTCAGGTTATGTCAGGTGGATATTTAACACTTCCTTTGGTTCATTCATGCCTACATATATTTTCAATCTCTGCCTATTGACTCTAAATGTATGAGAGTCTTTCTTTGAGGCAATCTCTACAGCCACTGAAGGGAATACTTCGACCACTCAAAAAGCGTCAGACCATCGTGACTTGAGCTTACCCGGAAATAGACTTAATCTTGAGTTATAAAGAAATACCATGTCCCCGGGGTTCCAATGTCGCTCAACAATGTTCTTGTCATGAAACCTCTTCATTCTTTCCTTGTACAACCTTGTGCTCTCAAAAGCAAGATATCGGAACTTGTCGAGCTCATGCAATTCTATGACTCTCGTTGTACCCGCAGACTCAATGTCTAGATTCAGCTATTTCATTGCCCACCAAGCTTTATGTTCATGTTCCACCGGCAAGCGGCAGACCTTCCCAAATACTAATTTATATGGTGACGTAACAATTGTTATTTTAAAAGCAGTTCTGTAGGCCAAGAGTGAATCATCTAGCTTTATCGCCTAATCAGTTCTTGTGGCATTCACGATTTTGGTCAGTACACTATTTATCTCTCTATTAGACACTTCGACCTTTCCACCAGTCTGAGGATTATATGGAGTTGCCATCTTGTGATGCACATCGTACTTCGCTAGAAACTTCTCGAAAGCTCAATTGCAAAATTGAGTGCCCCCATCACTGATAATAGCTTTCAGGGTCCCCAAATAGGTAAATATATTCTTCTTCAAAAAGCCCACCACCACTCTTGCATCATATGTGGAAAGTGCTGCAGCTTCCACCCATTTGGACACGTAATCTACAGCCACAAGTATCTACTTATTGTAAGAGGAGTTGACCAAGGGGACCATCAAGTCTATCCCCCAGACATCGAACACTTCAACCTCTTGAATTAGGTTCATGGGCATCTCCTGATGACAGGAAATTTTTCTGATCCACTGACATTCATTACAGCCATTCACCCATTGCTGTGCATCCTTAAACACTATTGGCCAGCAGAACCCGGCTTCTAGTACTTCCGCTGCCATCCTGACTCCTCCAAAATGCTCTCACTACATCGATGTGTGACATGACTGCAAAATATAAGATTTTTTTATCTCGGGGACACACCTCCGGATCTTGTTGTCAACACATATTCGAAACAGATAAGGTTCATCCCAATAATACAGGTGGTAATCATGATAAAACTTTTTCTTTTGCACATAGGAAAGGTCATAGGGAACTGTACAGCTTGCCAGGTAATTTGCAAAGTATGCATATCATGGCACTTCCTCAAGACTTGTAGCGAGTAGTTGCTTGTCTAGAAAGGTTTCCAGAATATCTTCAACCTCAACTTAGTTTTCAGCTCCTTCAAGTCATGATAGATGATCAGCGACTTGGTTTTTTGTGCCCTTACGGTCACGAATTTCAAGGTCAAACTCTTGCAGTAATAGCACCCAACGAATCAGACGCGGTTTGGACTCCTTCTTCTTAATCAAGTACCTGAGAGCTGCATGATCAGTATTTAAAATTACCTTAGAGCTAATCAGGTATGATCCGAACTTGTCGAATGCAAACACCACAGCCAGCATTTCCTTTTCAGTTACACTGTAGTTTAGCTAGGTTCCACTCAACATTCTACTGGCATAATAGATTGGGTGCATTATCTTGTCTTTCCGCTGTCCCAGCAATGCCCCCACTATGTAGGCACTGGCATAACACATGAGTTTGAATGGTTGTGTTGATATCTAATTTTTTTCTGTACATTTTTATATGCAAAATACTTTCAAAATAGCATATATATACATATATAAGTATGTCCCAATGTTTTATTAGTTTTCCTTAATTTTTAAAGTATTTTTAACCAATTTATTCTCCTATTTTATTCATAAAAACACAATAATAATTCCCAAAGTTATCAATATTGGTGATTCATTTATTGTATTCTCATATTTATACTAAAATATAGTCAATATAAATTTTGTATATTTAAAAAAAATTGTAGTATTTTTAAAGTTAAATTGTATATAATTGCAATATTAGCCTCTTTTAGATTTAATTGCGTTTATATTTACGAAAATTAAGTCTAGTATTTTTAAATTGATAATTATGTATTACGAATCATTTTAGTACCTTTAATTTATTTCTAGGAATTAATTTACAATTTTTTATAAAATGAAAAGAGAAAATTGGCTATTTAAAATCTAGCCCAATTATATTTCAATTATGGCCTGAATTGAACCCACAATTTGAAGTCCAATTACCATGACCCAATTCCCATTCAAACCGACCCACAACCCATTTAAATAACACAACCTGGATCCCCTACATAACCCTTTTAATCCTGGCCGTTGATCATTTAGATCAATGGCCAATATCAGCCCTTTCCATTTTAACCCCAAATGACCACTTACCCCACCCCATTTCACACCAAACGCCACCATTGAATCTTTTTCCCTCTCAATTCTCTCTCCAATCCCTCACAAACCCTAGCCACCGCCATCAAACTGCAACCCTAATACCTCCCAAATCTATGGCTTCCACAGTCATCGGAGACCTGTATCAACCTCCCATGGCTTCTACGTGTTCGATTCTTATGGTCTCAAGGCTAGGTCTTGAAAGAGCTTGGCCCAGACCCTGTTCGATTTCAGTTCATGGTTGTTTTCCTATAATGACCCGATTGGTCGTTTTGCATTTTACAACCCCGTTCCCTTAAATAAAACTTCCCGCACCTGCTTTAACTAATTTATGACTTACGGGGATGGGTGGTTCGGAAGTAGGAAGAGTTTTGAGTAAGAATAAGTCCAATTGCTTCTTTAAGTTTCTCTAAAAGGGCCAAGTTTGACCTTGGTCAACTTTCTTGGAAAACGGACCCAAATTTGTAATTTGATTATCCCGAAGGGTCTGCGAGAAAATATGGGACATGGGCGTATGCTCGGAATCGAATTCCGAGATCCCTAGCTCGAGTAATGAATTTTTCTGTGAAATTGTTAAATTGAAGTTTTAAAGATTTAAATAAACTAAGAAATCATTGTTTTCCTAGGTACCGGGCTCAGATTTTAATTCTGAAACTTGGTACAGGTCAGAAATATCACTTAAGACCTACAAGTGAAATTTGGTATCAATCCGAGTAGTTTTAGGGTGTTTTGACCGTTGGAAGAAAATTAAGAACTTGAAGTTCAATGATTTGGTTCAATTGGTTTTGGGGTTCGATTCCTCGATTTAGCATTATTTTGAGTGTTTTGAGGGTTCGAGTAAGTCCACCTCGTGATTTTAGACTTGTCGATATGTTCGGGTAGGGCATGGGAGCCCCGAGCGTCAAACGAGCGAGGCTCGAGTGAAGTTGAAACTTGAAAAAGGACTGAACATTGCTGCTTCTGTCATAACCGCATCTGCGGTTCTTGGACTGCAGAAGCGGTACCGCTGATGCGGCCTGATCATAGCAAAAGCGGAAGGGGCCAGGCCTAGGGAAAACCACAAAAGCAACCCAGAGACCGCAGAAACGGTCCCGCTTAAGCGGGCCCCAGACCGCAGAAGCGGTCCACCTTCCCAGGTCCAGTGCCATAGAAGCAGTTGGGCTTCCGCAGAAGCGGACTCACAGAAGCAGGGATCTAACCACAAAAGCGATCCAGGCTTCTTTGCTCGTTTCCGTAAAAGTGGTTCTTTTCCGCAGAAGCGGACCCCGCAAAAGCGGGAATCCTACCGCAGAAGCAGAAATAGCTGGGCAGAAGGGTTCATTTAATTCGAATCCAAAGCCATTTTTATCATATCTCATTCCACACTTGGGCAATTTTAGTGGTTCCAAATAGAGCTTTTACACATATTATTGCAAGGTAAGCAATCTTCCAACATTGTGAGTTAAATTACATGAACATTAGGTAGATTAAACACTAAAATTTAGTGAAAAATCAAGCGTTAGAGCTAGACCTAGGGTTTTATCAAAATTAAGATTTAAGCAAGGAATTGGTTATGTAATGAACTAGAAATCATATATTGTGACCCTTAGGTGATAGAGAACAACTTCCTTTGAAAAATATCGGAATCTGAGCATGTGGGCTGGGGTCAGAATTAAGGAAACTTGTGGGAAAGGTTTGGAAATCACTTAAATAGTTAGAATTTAACCTTGTAAGCCTTGTAAGAGTTTTGGGCTTGTTCTTCTTATTGGAAGAACGATTCAGAGCGAGGTGAGTCTCCTTTCTAACCTTGTAAGAGGGAATCGTCCCCATAGGATTATAAATGAGTAATTGTTGTTGAATGTGGGGGTTGCGTACGTACTAGGTGACGAGAGTCCGTGCATAGCTACTATAATGATAATTGTTTGGGTAGTTTAGGACCCACACCATGCCTAATTGAGAAATATTTCTTATTTTAAATTATCATATGATCTTTTATGATATGTTAGAGACTTGAGGGAATGAAAAGTGAACATATGAGCTTGTTGAGCCTTGTTAGGAATTTCCTTGTATATAATTGAGCCCTTATGTTCATTCTTGATATTTTTCTTGATGATTGTGTATCGGGCCTATCGCCTCGTTGAGAATAGATGCATCTATGGTTCGGGTTCTTCGACCCTTGGCAATGCACAATTTTTTTCTGTTGGAGCGGGCTGTCGACCTCGGCGTGATTGCGCGTGATTTATATGCTTACGTTTAGACAAGACATGATCACTTGTTTAATAAGGAAAAGGGAAAAATGGTAATTGAATTATGGTCAAGAACATGAATATGACTTTTCTTTTAAACTTGTATTATTGGAGATCCTTATGCTGTATATCTCACATAATTATTATATTATCTTGACCTTAGTAAGTATCAAGTAGACCTCTTGTCTCTACTTCTTCAAGATTAGACGGAATACTTACTGGGTACATATTGTTTATGTACTCATGCTACGCTTCTGTACTTAAATGTACAGGATCTGAGGTAGGTGGATCTGGGCATCATACTAGTGCGTATCAGTGAGCACATCTGGGACTTCTACAGTGAGCTGCTTCTCTTTCATGCCGATCCGTAGCCGAATAAGTATTTTTTTGTATTTTTATTTCTGTCTATCCTGATTCAGACAGTAGGATAGTATGGTATTCTTTTGTGTATATTCTACTAGTTGCCCGTAGCTTGTGACACCAGGTTCTGACACACACAGTAGTAGACATTTATTTTTGGGTTGTATTGTCATCTTGACATATTATGATCTTTACCGGTCTTTCCTTTATTTCGCAAATCTATTATAATTGTCTTTGGTTAAAGCAAAAATGAGAATTTAATCACATTTCCGCAATTGGCTGGCCTGACAATGGTGTCGGGTGCCATCATGACCTATTATGGAAAATGGGTCATGACAACATGGTATCAGAGCACTAGGTTCACGTAGGTCTCACAAGTTATGGGCAAACCTAATAGAGTCTTGTAGATCGGTACGGAGACGTCTGTATTTATCTTCGAGAGGCTATAGGGTACTAGGAAAAACTACTCTTTATTCATTTCTATCGTGCAGTGGTTAGTGTGCTAAATTTTCCTCGTCTATTCTCTCACAGATGGTGAGGACTCGTATCGCCGACGTTCTGCACCTGGGAGGAGCTGCTCCCTTCGTTGCTAGAGGCCGAGGTAGAGGCTGGGGGAGAGCACCTACCCATGGTAGGGGATGCGGTCGTCCTAGAGCTATTGCAGATGAACCACCAGTTGATCCTACGAGGGATCCCATTGTTGAGGAGCAGGACGAGGTGCTCGAAGTTGTGCCTACTCCGGTGGATTTCATGACTGCGTTGGGATTTCAGGAGGTCATGGGCCGTATGCTTTGGTTTATGGATACTATGACTCAGGCTTGTTTATTTCCAGCAGATCCAGCTACCTCACAGGCAGGAGGAGGAGCACAGACCCTTACCACATAGGCTCTAGGTCATACAGCCATAGTTTATCATACTCGGGGTGTACTACCCGTGGAGGGGGGTTAGCTAGTTGCTGCAGTAGCACCCCAGGCCAGCTATAGACGACGATCCGTAGAAGTTATTAGACAGATGCACCAGGTTACACCCTCCAGTCTTCGGGGGTGAGCATCATGAGGATGCCCAGGATTTCATTGATAGGTGCAGGGATAGACTGCACAACATGAGGATATTGGAGTCACATGGAGTCGACTTTACTACTTTTCAATTGGAGGGTAGGGCCCGTAGATGGTGGCAGTCTTATTCACTTAGCAGGCTAGCAAGTGCTCCTCCCCTCACTTGGGGTCAGTTCACTTAGTTATTCTTTGATCGCTACATTCCACCCTCGGAGAGGGAAGAGCTGTGTTATCAGTTTGAATATCTAGAGTAGGGTCAGATGTCAGTGATTGATTATGAGGTGAGGTTCTCTGAGTTGTCTCGACATGCACTTATGAAACTTCCCACAGAGGTAAAGAGAGTACAGAGATTTGTTGGGGGGTTACATCCCACTATCCGGTCGGGTATGGCCCGGGAGGTAGAGATGGGCACTGGGTATCAACTAGTACTTGATATTGCTCGCAGGATTGAGGGTTACTGTTTGAGGGGTAGAGAGCATATGCAGCAGGATAAGAGGGCCAGATTCTCAGGAGAGTTCAGAGGCGCCCCAGCTAGGGGCAGAGGACGCTTTGGGAAGGGTCATCCCAGTAGTCCCCCAGTTCCAGCACCACCACCTGCACGGGGTGTTCCATCGCGCTCCTATTTTATCACCATGCTAGAGAGTTCTTATCACCCGCCAGCTATTCATGGTTCATCCAGTGGGTATCCAGGTCCTCCTGAGTGTTCCAGTTCTTATTTTAGTGCTTTGCCGGAGAGTTCATACCACCCACCGGCCATTCAGGCTTCTTCTAGTGGATCTTCTGGTATTGAGAGTCACCCATCCGGATAGTAGGTCACCACACCACATTGTTTTGAGTGCGGGGACGCAGGTCACATGAGGAGATACTGCCCTATGCTTAGGGGAAAGGCAGTACAGTAGGGGCAGCAACCCATGACTCCAGCACTAGCGGCCCAGCCACCTAGAGGTGGAAGGCAGACTGGTAGAGGCCGTCCCAGGGGTGGAGGCCAGACAGGGAGAGGTCAGCCAGCTGCTACTCAGTTAGGGGGAGGTCAGACAGCCAGTGCTCCAGCTAGATTCAATGTCCTTCTAGCCAGGCCAGATATATTGGCCTCAGACGTCGTCATCATAGGTATTATTTCTGTCAGCGTAGGGATGCATCGGTATTATTTGATCCAGGGCATACTTATTTATATGTATCATCTCTGTTTGCTCGTGTCCTGGCTATTTCTCCTAAGCCTTTAGGTGTTCCTGTGCATGTGTCCACTTTTGTTGGCGATTCCATGGTTGTGGATCGGGTCTACCGGTCTTGTGTGGTTACTTTATATGGTTACGAAACTAGAGCGGATCTTCTGTTGCTGGACATGATTGAGTTTGAGGTCATACTGGGCATGGATTGGCTACCCCCATATCACGCCATCCTTGATTGCCATGCCAAGACTATTTCACTAGCGATGCCAGGGTTGCCGAGGTTGGAGTGGAAGAAGGGTTCCACTTTTGATATGCCTAGCAGGGTTATTTCCTTCCTGAAGGCTCAGCACATGGTTGAGAAAGGGTGTTTGGCATATTTAGCTTATGTTCGAGACACCATCGCAGAGTCCCCCGCGATTGATTCAGTGCCACTAGTTCGAGAGTTCGCCGATGTTTTTCCTTCTGATCTTCCTGGCATGCCTCCAGACCGTGATATTGATTTCTGTATTAATTTGGCTCCGGGCACTCATCCTATATCTATCCCGCCGTACCGTATAGCTCCTAAGGAGCTGAAGGAACAGTTTGAGGAATTGTTAGCAAAAGGTTTTGTTAGGCCTAGTGTATCGCCTTGGGGTGCACCAGTGCTATTTGTAAAGAAGAAGGATGGGACTATGCGGATGTGCATTGATTACCGCCAGTTGAATAAAGTCACCATCAAGAACAAGTATGCATTGCCCAGTATTGATGATTTGTTTGACCAGCTGCAGGGTGCTAGGGTATTCTCTAAGATCGACTTGGGGTCAGGATATCATCAGCTGAAGATTCAGGATTCATATGTTCCGAAGACCGCATTCATGACTAGATATGGCCACTATGAGTTTCTGGTGATGTCATTTGGCTTGACTAATGCTCCAGCAGCATTTATGGACTTGATGAATAGGGTGTTCAGGCCTTATATTGATTCATTTGTTATCGTCTTTATTGACGATATCTTGATATACTCGCGTAGCCTAGGGGAGCACGGGCAGCATTTGAGAGTAGTGCTTCAGACCTTGCGAGAGTAGCAGCTTTATGCTAAGTCCTCCAAGTGTGAGTTCTGGCTGGAGTCAGTGGCATTCTTAGGGCATATAGTGTCAGGAAAGGGTATTAAAGTAGACCCCAAGAAGATTGAGGCAGTTCAGAGTTGGCCACCTCCTACTTCAGTGACCGAGATTAGGAGTTTCCTGGGGTTGGCAGGTTACTACCGGTGATTTGTGCAGGGCTTTTCATCTATTGCATCACCTCTGACTAGATTAACCCAAAAGGGTGCCCCATTCTGTTGGTCCGATGATTGTGAGGAGAGCTTCCAGAAGCTCAAGACGGCTTTGACTATGGCACTAGTTCTTGTATTGCCTTCTGGTTCAGGGGTGTACACGGTATATTTAGACGCTTCTCGCGTTGGCTTGCGGTGTGTATTGATGCAGGAGGGCAAGTTATTGCATACACGTCAGCTGAAGGTCCATGAGAAGAATTACCCTATGCACGATCTAGAGTTGGCAGCGATTGTTCATGCTCTCAAGATATGGAGGCATTAATTGTATGGGGTGTCATGTGAAGTTTACACCGACCATCGTAGCTTGCAGCATTTGTTCAAGCAGAGGGATCTTAATTTGAGGTAGCGCAGGTGGCTTGAGTTACTAAAGGATTATGACATTACCATTCTTTATCATCCAGGTAAGGCGAATGTGGTCGTGGATGCCTTGAGCAAAAAGGCGGAGAGCATGGGTAGCTTGGCGTTCATTCCTACTGAGATGAGACCATTAGATTTGGACATCCGGTTTTTAGCTAACAGACTTGTGAGATTTGACATTCTGGAGTCCAGCGGAGTTCTAGCATGTGTGGTTGCTCAGTCTTTGTTATTAGGGTAGATTAAGGCCCGACAGTTCAATGATCCACATTTGGCGATCCTCGAAAAGACGGTACTTCAAGGAGGTGACAAGGAGATTTCTATTGGTGAGGATGGGATGTTCCATCTCTAGGGCCGTGTATGTGTTCCTAATGTTGATGGCTTGAGAGAGAGGATCCTAGAGAAGGCCCATAGTTAGAGGTACTCCATTCATCCAGGTGCCACAAAGATGTATCGTGACTTGAGGCAGTGTTACTGGTGGCGGAGGATGAAGAAGGACATCTTGGAGTATGCAGCTAAATGTTTGAATTACCAGCAGGTCAAATATGAGCACCAGAGGCCAGGTGGCCTACTTCAGCGGATGCCCATTCCGGAATGGAAGTGGGAACGCATCACCATGGATTTTGTGGTTGGGTTGCCGCAGACTTTATGGAAGGTTGATTCAGTGTGGGTTATTGTGGATAGGTTGATCAAGTTGGCCCACTTCATTCCAGTGGCGACTACTTATTCAGTGGAGAGATATACACAGATTTACATTTGGGAGATAGTTAGGTTTCTCGGTGTGCCGGTTTCCATCATATCAAATAGAGACCCTCAGTTCACTTCCCATTTCTGGAGAGCTGTTCAGAGTGAGTTGAGGACCCGTGTAGAGCTTAGCATGGCATTTCATCCTCAGACCGACGGGCAGTCAGAGCGGACCGTTTAAATTTTAGAGGATATGCTTAGAGCACATGTGATTGACTTTGGAGGGCAGTGGGATCAGTTCTTACCCTTGGCAGAGTTTGCATATAATAACAGCTATAGTGCAGCATAGAGATGGCCCCGTATGAGGCATTATATGGTCGGCATTGTCGTTCTCCTATCGGGTGGTTTGAGTCTGGTGAGGCTAAGTTACTTGGTACAGATTTGGTTCACGATGCCTTGGATAAAGTAAAGTTAATTCAGGAAAAGCTCCGCACAGCTCAGTCCAGGAAGAAGAGTTACGCAGATCAGAAGGCGCGTGATGTATCATTTATGGTTAGCGAGAAGGTTCTCTTGAAAGTCTCGCCGATGAAGGGCATTATGAAATTTGGAAAGAAGGTCAAGCTAAGCCCAAGGTTTATTGGTCCCTTTGAGGTGTTGAGGCGTGTTGGAGAGGTTGCCTATGAGCTTGCCTTACCTCCCAGTTTATCGGGAGTTCATCCAGTTTTCCATGTATCGATGCTTCGGAAGTATCATGCCGACCTATCACATATGTTGGATTTCAGTACCATTCAGTTAGATGAGAGCTTGGGCTACGAGGAGGAGCCAGATGCCATTATTGATAGACAGGATCGCCAGTAGAGGTCCAAGAGGATTTTTGCGGTAAGGGTCCAGTGGAGGGGCCAACCGGTTGTGTAGGTGACCTGGGAGTCCGAGGAGGACATGCGAAGCTGATATCCTCGCTTATTCAGCAGTCCAGGTACTTTTCTATGTCCGTTCAACGATGAACATTTGTTTAGGAGGTGGAGAATGTAACGACCCAACTGGTCATTTTGCATTTTAGAACCCCGTTCCCTTAAATAAAACTTCCCGCACTTGCTTTAACTAATTATGACTTGCGGGGATGGGTGGTTCGAAAGTTGGAAGAGTTTTGAGTAAAAATAAGTCCAATTGCTTCTTTAAGTTTCTCTAAAAAGGCCTAGTTTGACTTCGGTCAACTTTCTTGGGAAGCGGACCTAGATTCATGATTTGACGATCTCGGAGGGTCCGTGGGAAAGTATGGGACCTGGGCGTATGCCCGGAATCAAATTCCGAGGTCCCTAGCCCAAGTAATGAATTTTTCTGTGAAATTGTTAAATTGAAATTTTAAAGATTTAAATAAACTAAGAAATCATTGTTTTCCTAGGTACCGGGCTCGGATTTTGATTCCAAAACTTGGTATAGGTCCGAAATATCAGTTAAGACCTATCCGAGAAATTATGTGTCAATCCGAGTAGTTTAAGGGCGTTTTGACCCGTTGGAAGAAAATTAAGAACTTGAAGTTCAATGATTTGGTTCAATTGGTTTTGGGGTTTGATTCCTCGATTTAGCATTGTTTTGAGTGTTTGAAGTGTTCGAGTAAGTCTGCCTCGTGATTTCGAACTTGTCGGTATATTCGGGCGGGGCACGGGAGCCCCGAGCGTCAAACGAGCGAGGCTCGAGTGAAGTTGAAACTTGAAAAAGGACTGAACTTTGTTGCTCTGTCATAACCACATCTGCGATTCTTGGACCACAGAAGCGGTACCGCAGATGCGGCCTGATCATCGCAAAAGCAGAAGGGGCCAGGCCCAGGGGAAACCGCAAAAGCGGCCCAAAGACCGCAGAAGTGGTCCCGCTTAAGTGGGCCCCAGACCGCAGAAGCGGTCCACCTTCCCAGGCCCAGTACCGCAAAAGCGGTTGGGCTTTCGCTGAAGCGGACTCGCGGAAGCGGGCACCTGACTGCATAAGTGGTATAGCATTCTTTTCTCGTTTCTGCAAAAGCGGTTCTTTTCCGCAAAAGCGGGAATCCTACCGCAGAAGCGGAAATAGCTGGGCAGAAGGGTTCATTTAATTCGAACCCAAAGCCATTTTTATCATATCTTATTCCACACTTGGCGATTTTGGTGGTACCAAAGAGAGGGTTTCCACATATTATTGCAAGGTAAGCAATATTCCACCATTGTGATTTAAATTACATGAACATTAGGTAGATTAAGCACTAAAATTTGGTGAAAAATCAAGGCTTAGAGCTAGACCTAGGGTTTTAGCAAAATTAAGATTTAAGCATGGAATTGGTTATGTAATGAACTAGAAATCATATATTGTGACCATTAGGTGATAAAGAACAACTACATTCAAAAAATATCGGAATCCGGGCACGTGGGCCCGGGTCAGAATTTAGGAAACTTGTGGGAAAGGTTTGGAAATCACTTAAATAGTTAGAATTTAACCTTGTAAGCCTTTATTGACTAGTTCTTGCTTTATTTTAATTAGTTTGTGCTCGTTCGGCTTCGAATTGAGGGTTTAGGCTTGTTCTTGTTATTGGAAGAACGCTTCGGAGCGAGGTAAGTCTCCTTTCTAACCTTGTAAGAGGGAATCGTCCCCATAGGATTATAAATGAGTAATTATTGTTGAATGCGGGGGCTACATACGTACTAAGTGAAGAGAGTCCATGCGTATCTACTATAATGATAATTGTTTGGGTAGTTTAGGACCCACATCATGCCTAATTGGGAAATATTTCTTATTTTAAATTATCAATATGATCGTTTATGATATGCCAGAGACTTGAGGGAATGAAAAGTGAACATATGAGCTTGTTGAGCCTTGGTAGAAATTTCCTTATATATAATTGAGCCCTTATGTGCATTCTTGATATTTTTCTTGATGATTGTGGATCGGGCCGATCGCCTCGGTGAGAATAGATGCATCTATGGTTAGGGTTGTTCGACCCTCGGCAGTGCAAAATTTATTTTCTGTTGGAGCGGGCCGTCGACCTCGGTGTGATTGCGTATGATTTATATGCTTACGTTTAGACAAGACATAATCACTTGTTTAATATGAAAAGGGGAAAAATGGTAATTGAATTATAGTCAAGAACATGAATATGACTTTTCTTTTAAACTTGTATTATTGGAGATCCTTATGTTGTATATCTCACATAATTATTATATTATCTTGACCTTAGTAAGTATCAAGTCGACCTCTCATCTCTACTTCTTCGAGATTAGATGGGATACTTACTGGGTACATGTTGTTTATGTACTCATGCTACCCTTCTGTACTTAAATGTACATGATCTGAGGCAGCTGGATCTGGGCATCATACTGGTGCATATCAGTGAGCACATATGGGACTTCTATGGTGAGCTGCTTCTCTTTTATGTCGATCCGCAGCCGAAGAAGTCTTTCTATGTATTTTTATTTCTGTCTATCCTGATTCAGACAGTAGGATAGTATGTTATTCTTTTGTGTATATTCTACTAGTTGCACGTGGCATGTGACACCAGGTTCTGGCACACACAGTAGTAGACATTTATTTTTGGGTTGTATTGTCATCTTGACACATTATGATCTTTACCGGTCTTTCCTTTATTTTGCAAATCTATTATAATTGTCTTTGGTTAAAGCAAAAATAAAAATTTAATCACATTTCTGCATTTGGCTGGCCTGACAATAGTGTCAGGCACCATCATGATCTATTATGGAAAATGGGTCGTGACATCTCCGGTCGTCTATGACCTTTCACTTGCCAGCCATGGTTAGTCTAGTTAGACTTTTGACTCTCCTGCTTAGATAGATGGCCTTTCTCATCACTTGGGGTTCTTTTAAAACCCTAACCTCTAAGGTTTTTTCGATTTCTTTTAGATCTGTTTTAGATCTATGTTTGCTCTGAAATTCTAAGCGTTTTTCTCGAAGTTTCTTTTAAAACTATGCCTTCAAAACCCCTTATCTTTTCCGATTAGGGTTTCTGTTAAGTTATTTCAAATGTTTCTCTAATTTTTTTTACATGTTTTGCTATGTTTGCTCATATCGTTCTTCTACTTGAGTTTGCATGTTGAAAGCCCTAATTTCTACGACTGTTATTAGACCAATGTTTGTTTGCATAAGTTTCTGTCCGATTTTCTTGTTTATCCTCTTTTAAAACTCTTTTATTGTTGAAAATCCTATGGTTTTAGGTCTGAGAGTGTTCGTTTAGGTGCATGACTCAATTTGAAGTTCTTTATTTCAAAATCTCTTATTTTTTTGTGAATTCTTCTGACTCTAGTTTTCTATCATCTCTAAAATTTGATTATGCTCGGAACCATATAATTTTTAAAGGAGGATTTTCCTGACCTGCTACCCGGAGATCTTCGCATGCCTTTGATATTCTATGTTTTATTTACTACCTGACCTACTGGACTATCTTGCTTCGAATGTTGCTATCTACTAAATTTTGTGCTACTATTGTATGTTATTTCCTCCTACCAACAGTCTTGGCCTCGCATGTATAGTGCTTATACACCCTATTTATATGCTAAGTTTCCTTGTTTTATTGACTTTCAACTTGTGACTGATTTCAAAATTTTCCTTTGTGAAATTCTGATTTCACTCGCCTGTTAAGGTTAATTGATTTTCTTTTCCTGTTTTTCCTTACTGAATTCTTTCCAAAATTAGTGCATTTCTGTACCTAGACTCGATTGCTTACTTAATATTTTTCTACTTCTTTTATGACAACTGTCAGCCTACTTATAAATTGATTTCTTTCCTTATTTTGAATCTGCCAATGCCCGTTAAGCAAGTGATCCCTTAATTAAAGGCAAGAACTTGTATAATTGATACTGAATCATGATTGTTGCCATGTTTGTAGCCTATTACGTCTTTCTTACTCGTTTTCAAAAACTATAAATACCATGTACTTCTTCTCTTTCAAAAAAACGAACACAAGGCATCACACTTGAGTTCAAACACACACTACACTAAAACTCTCTCTCTTCTCTGCTACTACTATATTGCTGCCTTACCTAGCCGGTTGAAAGCCAAGACTAGGCTGCGGGGAATCTTTCTTATTTTCTGCATTTGCATTTCTTACTGGTATGTTCTAATTAAGTTTTTCTGCACCAACAACAACATGCTTATTTACTGTTTCTTGTAGTCTTGTCTGTCTACTGTTTCTATTTAACCTAGTACCATTATTTAACATACTGTAATTTTCCCTCTTCTATTCTGGATCAACGTATTATGACTTGTGAATCATAAATCCCTACCCCAATGTGTTTAATACTTATGGTTGGTTTGGGGCATGACAGTATTGGAAATTGCTGTGCATGACCCAAACATGATCCTCCTACGATCATAACCTCTATGTTTCTCTTATATGTTGTGTGTTCTGGTTGATTTGCAGGCATGTCAACACATTCTATTATTGTGCATGCGCAAAGTTAACCCATGCCTAAGTGTATACGCTAATGGACGAAGGATTCCTAATCCTCCGCCCCTTTTGTGTGAAGTTATTGACTCCCTGAAATTTTAATAGCGGTCTCCCATCACCCTTTCCCTCTCCTTTATTCCCTCAACTCTTAAAACACTATTTTTGCACTTTCACTCTATTCTTAGAATTAATTTCTGTCCCCCCCCCCCTCCCCATGTGAGCCTTCTCTTGGGACCCATAAGCTACCTCTTAACTTGGACACATGAGGGCTGGCATTTCCACACTGCACTCATCTCTATTCTGGTTATGTAACTTGGGCGTGAGCGATGGTCGGGGTCCTATTGAGGCCCTTAGGGAACTCTGACACACTCAAGTCAGAGAAAGGCTTTGGATCAATGGCATTGTAAGGTGGTTTATTCCGTAATTCAGAGAAGAAGTCAAGAATCAAGCTTCCTCTGGTTCTAACTTTTCTTTGTACTTTTTGGATGTAATTCAGTATTCCTGGTTTGCAATAATTTGTAATAAACATTTAGGGCTGGCTAGTGAAAAAGGGTTGGGTAATTAGGCATGCTCAAGGGTAGAAAACATGCCTATAGGACTACTTTTTCTACATGTTCATTTCGCATTTAGAAAACATGCCTATATGACTGCTTTTAATTCTGCATATTCACATCTCATTTATAAACCATGTCTATAGGACTTACTTTAAATCTCGCTTGTTCAGCTTCACTTCTAGATAACCTGCCTATAGGATCTAAAATTCTGCATGTTTGTCACCGTTTTGATACCATTTTTTTTTTACGGCCAAATTGATTATAACCCAGCAGCATGTTAAAATCCGTGTAATGTATAAAAATCATGCTTGTAGGAATTCCCAAGTAAAGAACCTGCCTGTTTCCATTTTCTACTAGATATTATGCCTATAGGGGTTGACATTATTCATACAAAGGTTTAAGATCAGCAATTATATCTATAAGGGTCTAAAATTAGTAATCCTAGATATCATGTTCATAGGAGTAAAAACCAGTGATAGTGGATACTATCATCTGCAGTTCGTCCATTCTGAACCCTTTTTCTTTAATAATCTAATTCCCTTATTTTAACGAGGTTTAGAAAGCATGCCTATAGAATTTCAAATAATTCATTTTTAGTTATCACGATTTTACCTCCTTCTGAATTAAGTAGATATCATGCCTATAGGACCCTGTCTAAACACTTAGGCAAGCCTTAGAGTAATAACTGTAAAATCGAATCCCCTTTTGTTAATTGCTACAACCAGCAGGCAGGTCTAATTCAGACTTCTTATCTGAGTTATGTAATAAACAAATCTTCTTCAATAATCATTCTCCCCTCGTCTTTAGTATTTTTTTAGTCAGACCTAAAAAGAATATGCAAGTCATGCTAATTATGTGCTTTTGTTCAAGGAGGTGTGTATGAGCCTTTATCTGTTTATACGTTTCCCCAACATGCAATATGTGTTTTTTATGTCGCCTTTGATTTCCATCCTTGAAACCAATCAACCTAATATCCCTTCCCTTTAGGAATAGTAGTCCTAAGCTCCTCCGGTGCTGATAGGTATAGGACGGGTAATAGCATGTAATATTGATCGAGACTAATCCACGCTTTAATACCTTAACGGGGTAGGAAGGGTAGATATGGATATGCTGACTGGTGCACTAATTCCACGTGTAACCCCTCTTTTGAGGAGTGATTACAGGGTATTGCATTGACGTGATCCATATTAAATATAAATCTAGGACCCCCCTTTTCCTCTATTTGCAAACTCCTTTTTAAAACTCGTCTTTTAATTGTTCTTTCTTTTATGTGTTTAAATTTAAATCCCCTAATATTTGAGCCCATACTTGCCTATTTGCTAATTCACAATAACTGTCTAGTTGGGAACCACACTAGTGTATCCTGAGTGGTGCCTAACATCTTCCCCTTGGGATAACTTCAAGCCCTTACCCTATCTCTGGTTATTCAATGGAACTTAGAATTGAACCCCATTAGTGTCCTAATGCACCTCAAATCATTAGGCGGCGACTCTTCAAATATGCAAAACCCAGTTCCCAAAAGGAACGAGTTGTCCTATACCCGATTTTGCGGAAAAAAAAGAAGGCGCGGCAGCATGGCGACTCTGCTGGGGATTGATCTAGGATTTTACCATTTCAGACTGTTATTATTTTTTATCTCTTTATGTGCAATTGCTTGTTTAATTCCTTTCAGCATTCAGTTCCATTTTCAATTGCAAAAATGACTTATCTTTTTTATTTCTTTCCTTTAATGCTGTTTTAAATTATGAAACTATTGTATTTACTGCTTTCTTAACGTGCAAATATGTGAAAACATGCTTTTAATATTTTATAATCATGCTCAACATCATATTCCTTTTGTGCCAAATAAATCCCATAGCAATACTTATAATGAGTGGTTGCGCTCTTCCTATATTATAACCCTCCTAAATCCGGAAAAGGCGTATTTGCGGTAAAACTAGTCGATCAACAGTGTAGTCAACGGTTTCGTGCATTTCCCCTTGAGTTGTCCACTCAAGGTTACCAGTCTAAAACCCCATAGAAACCTTACTATGTTCAAACTATGCATGCATCATGGTTAAACCTAGCCGGGTCAGTTATGCTGTCCGTATAATGACTCTTTAAGATAGCCTTGTCCAAAGTCCACTGGGTTTCCCTAAACCCAAATGGATACTACCATGTTCTGTGCATTTATTTGGAGAACTAAATGCCTCATGCTAATTATTAGTATTAAATAGCCGAGTTTGGTGGGAGTAAGGGCCTAACCTTTTTTGTCTTGCAGAAATATAAGGCACGAAGTCCCTAGATTCGGCATGGTCACTAATATCCACCCAAAACTACTAAGCTGGTGGAAATATCTTCACTCTAGTGATCAAAATCTTGTCCAGAAATATTTGGGAAACCTTCCTTCTCTCTTGGAAATCCAACCCAACAACAAGATCATAGAAGCTACTACTTTGTTCTGGGAAAGTGAGAGAGTTGTACTCCACTTTGGAGACATTGAAATGACACCCTTGCTAGGGGCGATAGGGGGATTGGCCAGTATAGTATGGGAAACTCTGGGTTTGTTGATTCCTGAGAATCGCAAAGGTAGGGGCTTCCTCAAAATGATAGGTCTGAAAAAGAATCTAGAACTGACATGTCTGAAAGAATCCTACATCCCCTTTGACTATTTGTATGAAAGGTACGGTCACAACAAATCCTACTGTACCTATCCTGACGAGTTTGCCATCACATCATTAGGGCATATTCATCGAAGGGTCTTTGTATTCATGTTTTGTTTCCTGGGTTTGATCGTGTTTCCAATGGTGAAAGCAAGGATCCACACCAAACTGGCTATGGTAACTAAAATCTTAATGGAAGGAATTGGCGGGCAACCATTTAGTATTGTGCCCATGATCATTGCGAAAATATATCGATCCCTAGAGAAGTGTTAACAGGGAGCCAAACACTTCGAACGCTACAATTTGCTACTTCAACTTTGGCTCATAGATCTTCTCCAAAAGGGTGATTACCGACAAGAGATTCAATGAAGGGACTGGGATTATCATATCGCTTTCCATCATCCAAAGAAAATGAATTACATGCCCAATATGTTCGCCCGACTAGAGAATTCTAGAGAATGGGTCGAGCTTTTTGAAAATCTAACTGAGGACCAAGTATAATAGATTTTCGAATGGTTTTCGATCAAGGAGTTCATTGCCCGGTCAAGAGATGCGCCTTTCCTTATATTGATTGACCTGAGAGGAACATATCTTTACATCCCTCTCCGGGTCATGAGGCAAGCTGGTAGGAAGCAAGTTGTACCCAGGGTCAAACAAGATGAGGCACTTCCGGGCTGACTTTCGGGATGATGATAGTCCTTACAAGTGCCAATCTTAGCGTATGTGGCAATGCAAGATCGTCAGGAGAGGGATACCATCGAGCTAGATAGATACCACGCTGGTTGTACTCCCTACTATTAAGGCTGCTTGGAGGATAATCATGATGGTCTGGGCCAGCCTGAGTTTGTTCGAGGACACGGGATCATAGATGAAAAAGCCGAGGCACAGGTCAAATACAACCAACTACGCAAGAGTATCCGGGAGTGAGAAAGCGAGCACCGTGAGATGCAAGAAGCCAATTAGAAACTAATTGAGGAATGGAAGGACATGGCTGTCAATGCCAACAAGCGACTGGGATACTTGGAGTGAGGCATAGTGGAGTTGGAGAAGAAGTTTCTCAAGAGGGTCGAGGATTGCTAAAATGTTGAAGGGACCAAAGGCAGACACCTAGCCTGGGCCTACCTATTGCTGGGACTTTGCGAGTTAGGAAAGTTGTTCGATAGAGCCAGGGATGCCGAATCTGGGGAAGGTGCCTCTGGGACCAAGTAGATATGAGTCTTTCTTTTTACTTTGTGTAATAAGGCCAATGGCCATAAGTGATTTTTGTTTCTTTTTTATTTAAGTGTCAGTTCAGGATTCGTCTATTTTATCAATGAAATGAGGCATTTAGCATCCTAAGTTCTCTAAATCAACTTGTCGCTAGGCCTATCTCGAGCACAACGGGGCTCCCAAATTAGGATGCACTTTCTATTTCCGCACTATGTGTTTAAATATTGCAACATTTTTATGATCCTCACTAACTTGGTTATGCTTTTGTTTTATTTTTTGTTTTGCTATTCCCCTTCCCAAAGGTTAGTTCGAGCACTCTAGCAACACCATCCTATTCCACAAGATCCAAGGGCCCTTCACCCACTCCTCCTCTTAGTCCTGTCAAAAATAAGAACAAAGGAAAGATGGAAGATTTGAATAAAGCCAGAGAGGAGAACTCAACCGAATGGGTAGAGGTCAATCATGGTCATGGTACTCAGGTTCCTAAGGAAAATGCATCCCAACTCGAGCAAAAACTTTTGAAATTCCAAGAAGAACTTGATCAGGTTCGGAATTTGGCAAGTCTGTCATTTTCCCTTACTCCTCCAGATATCAATTTCCCAAATGCTCAGAACCCTACACCCCTATAAAATATCCCAAAGCAACAGAACCATCCCTCTCCTCACCATCACTACAACACCTGCCATACCCCAAACAATACCCCACTGCTTATCCGAGAACCCCTGAACTCCACAAATGACCACTTCCACACCCACCATAATACCCCTATCTACGTGGAGACTATTCCACACTCCAACCAACCTATATCTTGCACCCCTGAGTCTGAGGAGAAGGATTCACTAATCAGGAATTTGGCTGAAGAGCTTAAGAGATTGGCTAGTCGAATCCAAGGCATCGAGGGAAGTAAATGTATTGAAGGGTTGAACTATCAAGATCTCTGCATACAACCAGATGTTGAACTGCTATAGGGGTACAAACCTTCCAAGTTAGAGATGTTTGATGGTACAGGTGATCCGAGGCTCCATCTAAGAACATACTGCGAGAAGCTGGTCGGAGTAGGAAAGGACGAAAGGATTCGCATGAAATTTTTCATGAGGAGTCTAAAGGGAGATGCATTATCCTGGTAAATCAGCCAGGATCCTAAGAACTGGTCAAGTTGGGTAGGCATGGCCTCTGATTTCATGGACAGGTTCAGATTCAACACGAAAAATATGCCAGATATATTCTACATTCAGAATCTAAAGAAGAAAACCTATAGAAACATTTTGCGAGTATGCTACTCGTTGGAAATCGAAAGCTGCTAAGATCAGACCTGCCTTAGAAGAGGAATAGATAAAAAAATTCTTTGTCCGGGCCCAAGACCCGCAGTATTATGAACGGCTAATGTTGATTGAAAATCACAAGTTTTCCGACATCATCAAGTTGGGAGAATGTATCAAAAGCGGCATAGTTACAAACTTCGAGGCCTTACAAGCCACAAATAAGGCCCTGTAGTAAGAAGAGAGATGTGTGGGTCGTAATGGTTGCACAAAGGACCAAATCTCCGCTTAAATACCAAACCTACCCTATGCCTTCACTCATATATCAGTCAGCTCAAAACTACCAAGCACCTTCCTACCAACCCCCAGCACCGACTTATCAGTCACCTCCACCTCCCACATATCAGCCTACCTCGCCTAGATATTTCCAACCCGCACATGTATACCAAGCCTACAATGGCCAACCATCTCATTACCAA
>MU785129.1:54765-76197 GCA_026770625.1 Nicotiana glauca | reverse complement strand
CCCCCCCCCCCCCCACGCCAAAACTTCCCTAAGCCCCGATCAAACTTTGATCGGAGCCTCCCAAAATAATACACAGCCATTGCCGAACCCATTGATCAGCTATATGAGAGACTCAAAACCACCGGTTATGTCACCCACATCCTTGCTTCAACCACTGAGAACCCTTCTCATTAGGTCAACCCAAACAAATTTTGTGCATACCATTTCGGCATGAAGGAACACTATCGACGAATGCTGCTCTCTAAAAGAAAAGATGCAGTACTGATTTGATAACAAGGTCATTGTAGCAAAGGAAGCTGCCTCAAATGTTCACAACAGCCCCTTACAAGATCACAAGGGCGGGGGTGTTCGTAAGATTGAAATAGAGGATGATTGTGATCCTAAGGGATCCATTAGGTTGATCGTAGAAGGCGATGATCAAAAGAAGCCAGCAGTTACTCTCAACCCCATCATATTCCAGATTTAACCATCCGAGGTCATTGAGGTAGACGTGTCTATCCGATTGAGTTTGAGGCAGCACCATCAACCAAAGCACAGACACCGTTTGAAGTTACAATTTTACCACTCAAGGAACATATCTTATTTGAAGTAAAGGTAGTTGTACCAATTCCAGTGGCGATGACCACCATGCCGTCATTCCATACAAAAGCTATCCCTTGGGATTATATGGCCGAGGCTAGGAGGAAAGGCAAAGTCAGGTTCGAAGAGACTATTGCAGCACAGGGTATGACAAGGACTGGCAGAGTCTATACCTCGGAGCACTTAGTTGAGTCAAGTAAACAAGCTTCCAATCGGCCACTTATCATTGAAATATGCCCAGATGACCTTTGGAGGAAGATACAGGCTAAGGAGTATTTAGTCATTGACCAGCTAAACAAAACACCAGCGCATATATCTATCCTCTTTTTGTTACAGAACTCCAAGACACACAAAAATGCTCTGTTGAAGGTGTTGAGTGAGGCATACATGCCGAGCAACATCACCGGCGAAAAAATGGCCAATATGGTGGGACAAGTGTTAGAAAGCCACAAAATCACTTTCTATGAGGACGAACTGCCGCCAGAAGGGATGCGACATAACAAAGCATTGCATATCATCGTGCAACGTAAAGACTACTTCATCACTAGGATCCTGATTGATGGGGGGTTCCAGCCATAATATATGCCCATTGATAACACTCAAGAAACTGGGTAAAGGGTTGCACGAGATAAAAGAAGGAGCGATCAACGTGAAAGCTTTTGATGGATCTCAGAGGTTCACCATCGGTGAAATTAGCCTGTGTCTTCAAATAGGACCAACTTGGTTCGAGGTTAACTTTTAAGTAATAGATGTGCCAGCATCCTACAACCTGCTGTTAGGACGGCCATGGATCCATGCCACTGGGGCCGTAGCATCAACATTGTTCCAAGTAGTAAAATTTCAATGGAATCATCAGGAAGTGATCATTCACGGTGTTGGCAACAATCACCAAACCAAGAAGAAAACTAGGTGGGGAGACCTACCACCACATCGAGCGAGTCAATGTTGTTGACAAAGATAAATGGTGGTACAACAAGATCGATAGTATATTGAACTTGAGTAGGTACGAACCTGGCAAGGGACTTGGCAAGAACCTCCAAGGGATTGCTAAACCCATAAAGCTCAAGAAGCACGACACTACTTTTAGATTGGGGTAGGAGTACACTTGGGAGGAATTTAACAACTGGTCGCCACCATGGCACAGTCCTTACTACCCCTTGGAACAGCCAATACCACCTTTGGAGCAGACTTTCCAACAGGCTGGCATTGTTTATGGGACAGACGAAGAGGAGGCACTTGTCGTGGTGAAGAACTTGTTGTTAGAAGACAATGACATGGACTGTTGTGTTGTTTTCGAGGAGGAGAGGGAGGAAAGTCCTTCCATACAAGCTGCGAGTAGAGGAGCCTACCTCAATAACTCGACCATCAAAATCACTAAAGCCCGGCGAGCCTCGGGGTAGCAAGGCTAAAACAAGCATCATGCATTGTTTCATTTTTTTTTACTAGATGATTTTCTTTTCGCATTTTGATTTCCACAATAAGATCTTCAATATTCAAAGCAGTTATGGAATTTATCAAAGCATTTCATTTTTTCTTATGAATCAACACTCATTATTGTTTTTCTCTAATTACTTTACTTATATGACATTACTATTACTTATCTTGATGAACCAATAACTGTGATATGCAATGAGACAACGCAACAAATAGACATCGATTTAGAAGAAGATGACATACTAGAGGAGACTGTTAAAGAAGTTTAGAAATTTGAAAATTGACCTAAGTCCAACCTGGACGAGACAAAAAAATTTTAATCTAGGAGATGCAGAGAATGTCAAGGAAACATGAATCAGCGTTCATTTGTCACCATCAGAAAAGAAGGAATACACATAATTTCTAAGGGAATATGAGGACATATTTGCCTATTCATATGATGACATAACTTGTCTAAGTACATCTATCATGGCCCATAAACTGCCAACTAATTCGCCATGCCCGCCGGTAAAGCGGAAGCTCAGGAAGTTCGAGCCATACATAAGTTTGAAAATCAAGGAAGAAGTCACTAAGCAAATAAAAGCTAAGGTTCTTATGGTAGTAGAATATCCGACACGGTTAGCCAACATTGTACCAGTGACAAAGAAGGACGAGAAAGTAAGAGTCTGTGTCAACAACCGGGATCTCAACCGAGCCACTCTGAAAGACGACTTCCCCTTGCTAAATACACATCCAGATCAACAATTGTGCCAAGCATGAGGTGCAGTCATTTGTGGATTGTTTCGCTGGTCATCATCAGATCTGGATGGATGAGGAAGATGCTGAGAAAACAACTTTCATTACACCGTAAGGAATGTATCGTTACAAAATGATGTCGTTCGGCCTGAAGAATGTAGGGGCCACCTATATGAAGGATATGACTACCATTTTTCAAGATATGACACACAAAGAAATTAAGGTATATGTGGATGATGTCATCATCAAGTCTAAGAAGTCCATTGATCATATGGAAGATTTTAGAAAGTTCTTCAACAGATTGTGAAGGTACAACCTGAAACTGAATCCCGCAAAGTGTGCATTTAGGGTCCGCGATGGAAAGTTGCATGGTTTTATTGTTAGCCGTCGAGGAATAAAATTGGATCCATCAAAGGTCAAGCTCGTTCAGGAACTTCCACCGCCAAAGAACAAACAAGACGTGGTAAGTTTCTTGGGAAGACTCAACTATATCAACCAGTTCATAGCACAGTCTACGGTTATCTGTGAGCCAATATTTAAGATATTGAAGAAGGACACCGCTACCTAATGGACCAACGAATGTCAAAGGGCCTTAGACAGAATCAAGGAGTACCTGTCAACACCACCAGACTTGGTCCCGCCCGAGCCAGGTGGACCCCTACTACTCTACATCACAGTACTAGATGGTTCCTTCAGTTGCGTTTTAGGGCAACATGACAAAACAGGGAGAAAGGAACAGGACATGACTATCTCAGCAAAAATTTCACTCCATAGGAAGGATGGTATTCTCTGTTAGAGCGCACCTGCTGTTCTTTGACTTGGGTGGCCCAGAAGCTAAGGCATTACTTCTGTGCCTATACTACATTTCTCATATCAAGGATGGATCCTTTGAAGTATATCTTTCAAAATCCCATTCCCACTGGAAAGCTAGCCAAGTGGCAAATCCTGTTGAGTGAGTTTGACATTGTCTACGTAACTTAGAAGGAAATCAATGGACAGGCACTGGCAGATCAACTTGCTAAAAATATCGTAGATGGAGAATACGAACTTCTGAAAAAATATTTTCCTGACAAAGAAGTATCATTCATAGGAGAAGACAATGCAGAATCCTACAATGGTTGGAGGAAAAGGTTCACTAAGAAAGAATCCCGACATGTTCCCAGAATCCATAATGAGTTCACCGATGCATTAGCTACCTTGTCATATATGATACAACATCTAGACAAGAATTTCATTGATCCCATTCTAATGAAAATTCATGATCAGCCAGCTTACTGCACCAATATTGAAGAGGAAGCAGACGGAAAGCCTTGGTTTCATGATATCAAGGAATATTTGGCAAAAGGAGAGTACTCGGAGCTTGCCAATCATACTCAAAAACACACACTACAGAGATTTTCCAACAACTTCATTCAAAGTGGAGGAATCCTGTGTAGGGGGACTCCTGATTTGGGACTACTAAGGTGTGTCGACGCAAAGGAAGCATCCAAGCTGCTAGAAGAAATTCACGCTAGGACTTGTGGTCCACATATGAATGGTTTTGTTTTAGCAAAGAAGATACTCCGCTCTGGTTATTTTTTATGACTATGGAAACAGACTGCATCCAGTATGTCCGAAAATACCACTGCTGTCAAATACATGTAGACATGATAAAGGTGCCTCCAAATGAGCTTAATGCAACAAGTTCACCATGGTCGTTCGCCGCCTGGGGAATGGATGTCATTAGACAAAATGATCCTGCCGAATGCAACGGGAACAGATTTATCTTGGTAGCAATCGACTATTTCACCAAATGGGTCAAAGCAGCATCTTACAAAGCAGTGACTAATAAGGTCGTGGCGGACTTTGTCCGCGACCGCATTATTTGCCAATTAGGGATTCCATAATCAATCATTACTGATAATGTCTCCAATCTCAACAGCGACTTGATGAAAAACCTTTAAGATCAAATATAATAATTCTACAGCCTACGGGCCTGAAATGAATGGAGCCGTAGAAGCCAACAATAAGAATATCAAGAAGATATTGAGGAAAATGATAGAGAATCACAAACAGTGGCACGAGAAGTTATCATTTGCTCTGTTAGGATATTGCACCATAGTCCGCACATCAACTGGGGCGACCCCTATATGCTGATCTATGGTACAAAAGTCGTCATTCCCGCTGAAGTAGAAATTCCTTCCTTAAGGATCATACAGGAAACCGAGCTCGACGATGCAGAATGGGTGAAGAACCGTTACGAGAATCTAGCTCTCATAGATGGGAAAACAATGAACGCATTTTGTCATGGTCAACTTTATAATAACAGAATGTCCAGAGCCTTCAACAAGAAAGTCAAGCCGAGGCAATTCAGACAAGGATAGTTGGTATTAAAGAAAAAAAATTTGCATCAAGATGAAGCCAAAAGGAAGTTCTCTCCCAACTGGCAGGGTCCGTATATGGTTCACCAGTTTTTTACAAGAAAGTCCCTCATACTTGCAGAAATGGACGAAGAAGTCTGGCCAAAGCTGATTAATTCAGATGCAGTCAAGCGTTACTATGTGTAATCTCCATGTTTTCCCTATATGATGTAATTTGAACTACATCTGACCTGATTCCCGTTTAAGAGGGGATACGTAGGCAGCCTTATGTGTTCGGTCAAAATTAAATAAAATTTTCATTTCTTCCAAACTAGAAACTGGGGCAAAAGTTTTAGGACCCTCAAAATTCCGAAGTGATTTCATCCGATCGTCGCATGAATAGCAGTCAAAAGTATCAACCCATCAAAATGGGGCAGAATTTTGAGGAGGACCCTCAAAATTCCATAGCAGGAGAGGTTGCAATATCTTGAACCACGTCACAATCGTCGGTTCATCTAAAAACTATTTTATTATATATTTATGTCATACTTTTACAAAGTCATGCGTCTTTATTTATTGAAACTGTTCTGTTTAGCAACGCTACCCCAACAATACATACAGTATCACCATATCAAAGCCAAGCAGGTCGAGCAAAGGTAGCAGGGATACGAATTAACCTCCCCCCTTACAACTCACAATTTTTCTTTGAATGCAGGCACTTGGATTGCGAAATCATCGAACATGCTATACACTCAAAAACATTGTTCAGGATTACAACTCTCAGAACCATTACACTTACTATCCACACACACCAGTGACGTTCCGTGCATCACATTGTCCCTAACAGTCACGATATTACAATCTACTATCAGCTAAGAGAGCTCTGTTACCGCTTGCCATTTATTTCTTGTATAAGGCTACCATTCTTCCTTCCGAGGCTAAACATTGTCTCCATCTGCATTACTGCATTGAATAAGTCTACCATTCTACCTTCCGAGACTAAACGTCGTCTCCATCTACATTCCTGCATTGCATAAGGCTACCATTCTACTTCCGAGACTAAACGTTGTCTCCATCTGCATTTCCGCATTGCATAAGGCTACCATTCTACCTTCCGAGGTTAAGCTTTACCTCCCATTGCACTTGCATGGCTGAAAGATCGCCACTTACTGCATTTTATGGCTGAAAGATCACCACCTTATCTATATTTACATGGCTGAAAGATCGACACCTACCGCATTGCATGGCTGAAAGATCGCCACCATATCCATATTTGCATGGCTGAAAGATCGTCACTTACTGCATTGCATGGCTGGAAGATCGCCACCTTATCTACATTTGCATGGCTGAAAGATCGCCACCTACTTCATTGTATGACTGAAAAATCACCACCATATCTATATTTGCATGGCTGAAAGATCGCCACCTTATCTACATTTTAATGGCTGAAAGATCGCCACCTTATCTACATTTGCATGGCTAAAAGATCGCCACCTTATTCACATTAGCAAGCTAAAATATTGCCACTTACTGCATTGCATGGGTTGAAAGATCGCCAAATACTGCATCCTTCATGGGCTCAAATATCGCCAACTTATCCAAAGGCGTCATCGTTTGGAGGTACCATCCTCATAGCCCGAGAACACCATGTCATGGCTCGAGGATCCCTTTCAATCTCTTGCATATCATTATTCAAAGGCATCATGGTTCAGAGGCACCATTTTCATTTCCCGAGAGCATCATTTCATAGCCTGTGAATCCTTTATTATACGCTTCATGGCCTAGGACATCATGGTCTAAGGACGTCATTCTAACCGTCTGAAAACAGCATTCATAGTCCAACGGGAATTTGCATCATGTCTAAATTTACGCACAATATATACTTGTATTACTTATTTTCAAGTAAACCGGTGAGCAACAGCCATCTCGGCAGGATCGATTCTGCTCCGTTCCCGCAGTCGTGCCAAACCTTAACCATTCCCCCGCCCTGAATATTGCATTCGTTCTCGAAAGTCTCCAACGGCATACTCCGCTGACAAATCCCGAACTACATATGGCCTGATTCCTGTAAGACCAGGGATATGTAGGCAGCTCAAAATCCAGGGTGTGGCCTAATCTCTCGAATTGTTTTGCTTGGTCAAAATTGGCCATCATATCTTTACCGGACAACTTTTTCATCTTTCCCGGGTAAAGAGGGGCAGCTGTTGATATTCAAATTTTTTTCTTGTATATTTTTATATACAAAATACTTTTAGATAGCATATATATGCATATATAAGTATGTCCCGATGTTTTATTATTTTTCCTTAATTTTTAAAGGATTTTTAACAAATTTATTCCCCTATTTTATTCATAAAAACCCAATAATAATTCCCAAAGTTATCAATCTTGGTGATTCATTTATTGGATTCTCATATATACTGAAATATGGTCAAGATAAGTTTTGTATATTTTTATAAATTTATTTAGTATTTTTAAAGTTAAATAGTATATAATTGCAATATTAGACTCTTTTAGTTTTAATTGCATCTATATTTATGAAAATTAAGTCCATTATTTTTAAATTGATAATTATGTATTACGAATCATTTTAGTACCTTTAATTTATTTCCAGGAATTAATTTACTATTTTTTTATAAAATAAAAGGGGAAAATTGGCTATTTAAAATCTAGCCCAATTATATTTCAATTATGGCATGAATTGAACCCCCAATTTGAAGCCCAATTACCATGACCCAATTCCCATTCAAACTGACCCACAACCCATTTAAATAACCAACCCGAATCCCCTAGCTAACCCTTTGAATCCTGGTCGTTGATCATTTAGATCAACGACCAATATCAGCCATTTCCATTTTAACCCAAAATGACCACTTACCCCACCCCATTTCACACCAAACGCCACCCTTGAATCTCTTTCCCTCTCAAGTCTCTCTGCAATCCCTCATAAACCCTAGCCGCCGCCATCAAACTACAACCTTAATACCTCCCAAATCTATGGTTTCCAAGGTCATCGGAGACCTGTATCAACCTCTCATGGCTTCTACGTGTTCGATTCTTATGGTCTCAAGTCTAGGTCATGAAAGAGCTTGGTCCAGACCCTGTTTAATTTCATTTCATGGTTGTTCTCCCGTCGTCTCTGACCTTTCACCGGCCAGCCATTGTTAGTTGAGTCAGACTTTTGATTCTCCTGCTTAGATCGATGGTCTTTCTCATCATTTGGGGTTCTTCTGAAACCCTGACCTCTAAGGTTCTTTCGATTTCTTTTAGATCTATTTCAGATCTATGTTTGCTCTGAACATATAAGTGTTTTTCTCAAAGTTTCTTTCAAACCTCTACCTTCAAAACCCCTTATCTTTTCCGATTAGGGTTTCTGTTAAGTTATTTCAAACGTTTCTCTAAATTTTTAGGACATGTTTTGGTATGTTTGCTCATATTGTTCTCTACTTGATTTTGCATGTTAAAAGCCATAATTTCTACGACTGTTATTAGACGAATGTTTGTTTGCCTGAGTTTTTGTCCGATTTGATTATTTATCCTCTTTTAAAACTCTTCTATTGTTGAAAATCATATGGTTTTTGGGTCCGAGACTGTTCGTTTAGGTGCATGACACAATTTGAAGTTCTTTATTTCAAAATCTCTTATTCCTTTGTGTGATTCTTCTGACTCTGGTTTTCTATAATCTGTAAAATTTGGTTATGCTCGAAACCCTAATTTTTAAAGGGGGATTTTCCTCACCTGCTACCCGGAGATCTTTGCATGCGTTTGATATTCTATGTTTTCTTCACTACTTGACCTACTGGACTATCATGCTTCGAATGTTGCTATCTACGGAACTTTGTGCTAAGATTGTATGTTATTTTCTTCTGCCAACAGGCTTGGCCTCGCATGTATAGCGTTTGTACACCCTATATATGCTAAGTTTCCTTCTTTGATAGACCTTCAACTTGTGACTGATTTCAAACTTTTCCTTTGTAAAATTCTAATTTCACTCGCCTGTTAAGTTTAATTGATTTTCTTTTCCTATTTTGCCTTACTGAATTCTTTCCAAAATTAGTGTATTTTATTACCTAGACTCGATTGCTTACTAAATGTTTTACTACTAGTTTTTGGGAAACTGTTAGCCTGCTTATAAATTGATTTCTTTCCTTATTTTGAATTTGCCAATGCCCGTTAAGTAAGTGATCCCGTAATTAAAGGAAATCACTTATATAATTGATTCTAAATCATGGTTGTTGCCATGTTTGTATCTTATTATCTCTTTCTTACTCGTTTTCAAAAACTATAAATGCCCTGTACTTCTTTTCTTTCAAAAATACGAACACAAGGCATCACACTTGAGTTTGAACACATGCTACACTAAAACTCTCTCTCTCTCTTCTCTGCTACTACTATATTGCTACCTTACCTAGCCAGCTAAATGCCAAGGCTAGGTTGTGGGGATACTTGCTTATTTTTTGCATTTGTATTTCTTATTTGTATGTTCTAATTAAGTTTTTCTGCACCAACAACAACATACTTATTTACTGTTTCTTGCATTCTTGTCTGCCTACTGTTTGTATTTAACCCAGTACCATTACTGAACATACTGTAATTTTGCTTTTCCTGTTCGAGATCAACATATTATGACCTTTGAATCCTAAATCCCTACCCAAATGTGTTTAATACTTGGGGTTGGTTTGGGGCATGACAGTATTGGAAATTTTTGTGCATGACCCAAACTCGATCCTCCTAGGATCATAACCTCCATGTTTCTCTTATATGTTGTGTGTTTCGGTTGATTTACCGGCATGTCAGCACTTCCTATTGCTGTGCATGCCCAAATTTAACCCATGCCTAACTGTATAGGCTCCTTGCAATGGATTACTAATCCTTTGCCCCCTTTGTGCAAAGTTTTTGACTCCCTGAAATGTTAATGGTTGTCTCCCATCACCCATTCCCTCTCATTTATTCCCTCAGCTCTTAAAATTCTGTTTCTACACTTTCCCTCTCTTCTTAGACTTAAGTTCTTCCCCAATCATGTGAGCCTTGCCTTGGGACCCATAAGCTCCCTCTAAACTTAGACACATGATGGCTAGCATTTCCACACTACACTCATCTCAAGTCTGGTTATGTAACTTAGGTCTGAGCATTGCGTGGAGTTCTATTGAGGCCCTTAGGGAACTCTAAAAGACTCAAGTCTGAGAAAGGCTTTGGATCAATGGCATTGTGAGGTTGTTTATTCCGTAACTCAAAGACGAAGTCAAGAATCAGTCTTTCTCTGGTTGTAACTTTTCTTGGTACTTTTCTGATGTAATTCAGTATTCATGGTTTGTAATATTTTATAATTAACATTTGGGGCTAGCTAGTGAAAAAGGATTTGGTGATTATGCATGCTCAAGCGTAGAAAAAATTCCTATAGGACTGCTTTTTCTACATGTTCAATTCGCATTTAGAAAACCTGCCTATAGGACTGCTTTTAATTCTGCATATTCACATCCCATTCAGAAATCATGTCTATAGGACTTACTTTAAATCCCGCTTATTCAGCTTCACATCTAGATTACCTACCTATAGGAATTATCTAAAATTCTACACGTTTGTCACCATTTAGATACCATATTTTTTTAGCCCAATTGGTTATAACCCAGCAGCATGTTAAAATTCGTATAATATATAGAAATCATGCTTGTAGGAATTCCCAAGTAGTGAACCTGCCTGTTTCCATTGTATACTATATATTATGCCTATAGGGTTCGACATTATTCATACAAAGGTTTAAGATCAACAATTTTGTCTATAAGGGTCTAAAATCGGTAATCCTAGATATCAAGTTCATAGGAGTAAAAATCAGTGATAGTGGATATTGTCATCTGCAATTCGTCCATTCTGAACCCTTTTTTTAATAATCTAATTCTCTTATTTTAACGAGGTTTAGCAAGCATGCTTATAGAATTTCAAACAATTGGTTTTGAGTTATCATGGTTTCACCACCTTCTGAATTAAGCATATATCATGCCTATTGGACCCCGTCAAAACACTTAGGCAAGTCTTAGAGTAATAACTATAAAATCGAATCCACATTTGTTAATTGTTATAACCAGCAGGCAGGCCTGATTCGGACTCCATATCTGAGTTATGTAATAACAAATCTACTTCAATAATCAAGCGCCCCTCGTCTTTAGTATTTTTTTAATCAAACTTAAAAAGTATTTACAAGTCATGCTAGTTATGTTCTTTTGTTCAAGGAGGTGTATATGAGCCTTTTTCTGTTTATATGTTTCCCCAGCATGCAGTATGTGTTTTGTATGTCACCTTATATTTTTATCCTTTGAAACCAATCAGCCTAATATCCCTTCCCTTTAGGAATAGTAGTCCTAAGCTCCTCCGGGACTGATTGAAATGGGACGTGTACTAGCATGCAATAGTGATTGAGACCAATCCGCGCTTTAATACCTTAACGGGGTGGGAAGGGTAGATATGGATATGATGATCGATAAGCTAATGCCACGTGTAACCTCTCTTTTGAAGAGTGATTACCGGTTATTGCATTGACGTGATCCATATTAAATATAAACCTAGGACCCCCCCCCCCCTTTTCCTCTATTTGCAAACTCCTTTTTAAAACTCTTCTTTTAATTTTTCTTTCTTTTATGTGTTTAAATTTAAATACCCTAATATTTGAGCCCATACTTCTCTATTTGCTAAATTCAAAATAACTGTCTGGCCGAGAACCACACTAGTGGATCCTGAGGGGTGCCTAACACTTCCCCCTTGGAATAACTTCAAGTCCTTACCGTATCTCTGGTTATTTAAATGAAACNAAACCTAGGACCCCCCCCCCCCCTTTTCCTCTATTTGCAAACTCCTTTTTAAAACTCTTCTTTTAATTTTTCTTTCTTTTATGTGTTTAAATTTAAATACCCTAATATTTGAGCCCATACTTCTCTATTTGCTAAATTCAAAATAACTGTCTGGCCGAGAACCACACTAGTGGATCCTGAGGGGTGCCTAACACTTCCCCCTTGGAATAACTTCAAGTCCTTACCGTATCTCTGGTTATTTAAATGAAACTTAGAATTGAACCCCATTGGTGTCCTAATGCACCTCAAATCACTAAGTGGGGACTCTTCAAAAATGCAAAACCCGATTCTCAAAAAGAACGAGTTGTCCTATACCCAAATGTCATAAACCCGATTTTGTGAGAAAAAGGGGGGCGCGACAGGTTGTTCCCAATCGGGGGAAATGGTGATGGGTGATGTTACTAGCCTCTTTTTCAACTCCTCAAATGCTATCCTGCAATCATCAGAAAACAATAAGGGGTGATCTTTTTCTAACAACTTACAAAGAGTGTTGGCGATTTTTGAGAAGTCTCTTATTAATCTCCGGTAAAAATCGGTATGCCCTAGCAACCTCCTGAATGCCTTGACTGAAATGGGAGGTGGCAGCCTTTCTATCACGTCAACTTTAGCACGATTCACCTCGATTCCTTTACTTGATACCTGGTGTCCCAAGACAATGCCCTATTATACCATAAAATGGCACTTCTCCCAATTACGAACCAGGTTAGTCTCAATATATTATTTCAACAATCGGGTCAGATTTATAAGGCACTCGTCAAATGAGTTCTCCACCACCGAGAAATCATTCATGAACATCTCCATTATATCTTCGACCATGTCAGTGAATATAGACATCATACACCTTTGGAATATGGCGAGTGCATTGCATAGCCAAAGGGCATCCTCCGAAAGGCGTAAATGCCATATGGGAAAGTGAAGGAGTTGTTCTCTCTGTCCTCTGGTGCAATGGAGATTTAATTGTACCCTGAGTATCCATCTAAAAAATATAAGTGAGACCTCCATGCCAATCTGTCAAGCATCTGATCAATGAAGGGAAGTGGGAAGTGGTCTTTCCGGGTGGCCAGATTTAATTTTCTGTACTCCATGCAAATTCTCCATCCTGTGACAGTTCTTGTAGAGATCAGCTCATTGTTATCATTTTTTACCACCTTCATGCCACCCTTATTAGGAAAACATTGCACCGGGCTAACCCAGTTGCTCTCAGAGACTGGGATAATGATTCCCACATCTAACCACTTAATTAGTTCTTTCTTCACCACATACTTCATGTTGGAGTTCAGACTTCTTTGGTGCTCCCTGGAAGGTTTGTGTCCCTCTTCCAGCATAATTTTATGCATACAATACGTCGGGTTGATCCCCTTAATGTCTGTCATGGTACACCCAGTGGCAGTCTTTCCCTCCTTGAGTACCTGCAAAAGTTTTTGTTCTTGCACATCTAAAAAACTAGATGAGATAATAATAGGTAATGTGGAGTTAGGTCCTAGAAACTCATACCTGAGATGGGCGGGCAGTGGCTTCAATTCTAGCTTTTGTGGTTCTTCTATGGATGGCTTGGCTGGACGAGTTTCTCTATTTTCTAAGTGTAGGGGCTCAAATTCAAGAGTTGTATCTCAAAACCCTCTGCCCTCTAAAGCCAACACCCATTTTGCCAATTATTCCCCATTCACTTCATCTAAGTTTACCAGACATACAGCAAGAGGTCCTCAATAGTTAATGTTTCATCATCAGCTTCTACGATTACATCCACGACATCAATAAGAGAGCAATTGGCGAATTCACTCAGTCGACTCATAAATTTCTGCACATTGAATGTTATCTCCTTCTCGTTCACTCTCATCTTGAGCTCCCCAGTTTCACAATCAATGAGAGCTCTCCCCGTGGTCAAGAACGTCCTTCCCAAAATTATGGGAATTTTTTCATCCACCTTGCAATCTTGAATCACAAAATCTGCAAGGAACACAAATTTTCCTACCTGAATTAACACATCATCAGAGATCCTAGAGGATCTTTTCATGGTCCTGTCAGCTAGCTGCAACAACATTGATGTGGGTCTAGTTCTTACAATCGCCAACCTCTTATAGATCGCCAGGGGCATAATATTTATGCTGGACCCCAAATCACAAAGTGCGTTGGCAAAAGCAAAGTTACCAATGGTGCAGAAAATTATGAAACTCCCCGAGTCAGACAGCTTCTCAGTAACTGGTCTAGTCATCACACTGCAGGTCTGAGTTAGAGTCACTATGGCCAAGTCTTGGAAATCAAATTTTCGAGACATAAAGTCCTTCATCATTTTTGCATAACCATGCATCTCTTTCAAAGCATCAATCAATGATAAATTTACTTGGATTTGTTTTAGCATCTCAAAAAATTTCTTGTACTGCTCCTCTTTCTGGTACTTGGCTAGTCTCTGTGGGAATGGTGTTGGAGGTCTCTTCTTCCCAATGATTTGGGTATTTTATTTGTCAGACACCACCTCAACTACCGGTTCCTAAGCTATCTCAACTTCTTTCTCAGCCTCATTCGGTGTGTTATGTTCTTCCTGGGTAGGTTGCACTATCACCTTTTTCAGTTTTGTTGAATCATCTAGCTCAATGGACACTGGTCCAAGTGTCTTAGCCTGTCTGCTTTATCGGACCCTCTCTTGCTCCAAGTCTAAGTCTCTGCCATTACGTAGACTCACTGCCATCAGCTACTTCGGGCCTTGATCTTTTGGATTTACCTGTGTGTCTGCAGGCAATGTCCCAAGAGGACGGTTATTCAAAGACATCAAAATCTGGCCCATCTGCACTTCGATATTCTTAATAGCTGACTCTTGTTCATCTACTCTTTCACTTTTTTTGCATTTGATCCAATAACCTGCTGCATCATTGCCTCGAGTCTAGCAAACACATCTTCTTATCTTCCACCATGTTGCTGCTGAGGAGGATGATAACCTTGCTGCTGATTTTGATTATTATATCCATGTGGCCTTTGGTAAGGCAACAAATTATTGTGAGGTCTCTTACCTCTCATATTTCCATTGTTGAGTTGTGGCTGGACTGGCTTGTATGGCTGATTTTGTTGGCCCCAATTTTGACCACCCTGTCTTTGGCTTCCATTATTAGACACATAATTCATGTCCTCGGGGTAGTGATGATGATCACTTTCTGCATTCCACTGGTTACCAATTGGCTGACTAATTCAAGATGTGCATAAGCCCCCATTGGTAGTATCTACAATGTGTACCTGCCGCTTCTGCTCTTACTCTTCCACCTTTTTGGTGAGTATGCTCATCTGTGTCATTAATGTGGCCATGTTTTCAGTAAGAGTGTTGGATGGATCTATGGGCACTGTGTGAACTACTAGAGTGATGGGTGCATTCCTGGTTGTCCACCCCAAATTATGTGTCATCTTGTCAAGCAGACTTTTGCTTTCTCACCATGTTTTACTCATAAATGCTCCACCATCTGAAGCATCAACATTACCATTCACGTTATCTGCCAAACCTATGTGAAACCACTGCCCCAGCATCTGATCTGGAATACCGTGGTGCGGACATATAACTAACATCCCTTTGAATCGTTCCCATATTTCTTCCAGTGTCTCCATTGATTTCTGTTTGAAAATGAAAATTTCATCAATTTGTTGAGCAGTTTTGTTGGGTGGATGAAACTTGTTCACAAATTGCTTTACTAACTCCTCCCAAGTCGCTATGGAATTAAGGGGGAGTAAGTTTAGCCAAGTCTGGGCAGCTCCTATCACTGAGTACGGAAACAACAACAGCTTTATTGCTTCCTGAGTTACATTGGGTTGCCTTTGAGTTTTGCAGATTGATAGAAAATTCTTCAAGTGCTGTTGAGGATCTTCGATTTGTGACCCCGAAAATAGTCCCTTATTTTGTAACAAGTGCAACATGTTATTCGTGATTTGAAACGATTCAGCCTGTATCTGAGGGACTAAAATTGTTATGGTCAAATTCTCTGATGTGGGTTGTGCCCAATCATATATAGCAGCCTTTAGCATAAGAGGTGCCACTGGCACAGCTGGGTCTACCACATTATCTCCTATGTCTGGCTCGAATTGTTCAGTTGTTTGTTGTTATTTATTTTTTCGGTTGGCCTGATTCAAGGCCTTGAAAACTTTCTTGGGATCTGATAATGTTTCAAATACTTTACCATTTCTCGATGAGTTTCTAGGCATGCACATGTACAACCAAGTCACCAAACGTTAAAATTTCAATGTATAGATTGGAAATAGAGAAAACAGACTACACTAAGAATATTTGTGTTTCTTTCAATTGCAATTGATAACAACATTAAGTCCCCGGCAAAGGTACCAAAATTTGATCACACCCAACTATGCCTTATAAAAAGGACAAAGCGGATGTTGCAAATATAATCTGAGTATTTAGCCCAAAGCCGAACCCACAAGGAAAACCTATCAATTACTCTTGTTAGACTCACTAAATTCTATGTAATCAACTTCCCAAACATTTTGAATAACAATTGAGGATATTTCTAGTAACTATAACAGACTGCAATTAAGTAACTAAAGACTAACTATAATTAAGTTGTAAACAATTCAGAGAAGGATATAAGGTTGTGATTTTCCCTATTGATGGAGTCCCTTCTGGTGATGTTTCACATAGATTTTCCAATCGTCTCTATCGCACATGAGCACTCTTATTATCGTAAATCTCTCCCAAGTAATCAAGACAATTTAGTAGACGCACTCTCCCAAGTTACGCTAGCTGGCTTTTAATACAACCACTTTAGATCGTACCCAAGGCTTCGTTATCCCTAATCCCGCCTTTAAATCCTCGGTTATTGATCCCTCATATACTTTGGGAGTGGTGTTATTCAACAATAACCTAAATATGCACTCTCTCCCGAGTAATACATACTAAATAGGCATAACTAATTGAGGATCCTATCAACTAACTACAACAAGAACGTATTTGAACAAATAGAGATTAAATGGGGCAAACCATATTAATATAACAAGAAGTTCATCTTTCAATAGGCTCCATCAAAAACTTAGACTAAATATTTTAGCTACTCATACTAGTGTTCATCATAACAATAGCCAAATTCATCACAATTGGTAAAACACAAAAAGAAGAAAGGAAGAACTCGATGTTGAATTATCCTCCTTGCTTCTTGCCTCTCTTTGCCTTCAACTAAGCTGTAAAAACCTTGATAATATCCCTTTAGGCGAGCTGGACCTCTTATAGGTTAAGTGCAATTACCCCTGAACTTTCAAGTTTATCCCTGACTTGTATTTTTCCGAACTGGACTAGCACGGTCGCGCTAGTGGGCACGATACTGACCGCGCATATGGCATAGCATTCTGCCTCGAACTCCTGGACTAGCGCGGTCGCACTAGTGGGCGCGCTAGTCTGGGCCATCATTTCTGCCATTCTTTCTCTCTTCTTTCAACGTAGTCAGCTCCGAGGGGCTTCCCTTGCTTCAATTTAACTCCAAATACAGTTCTAAGTCCTCATACGCGCAACTCGCTCCTGCAAAACATGAAACTCACAATTAATGTCAATTTATCATCATTTAACTATTCTATAACAGTGAAACATAATAAAACTGGGGCATAAACAGTCGCCAAATTACATGAATCTAGCCTATTATCAATTTTCACGTGTGAGGACAAGAGCTTTTTTAGAGGATTCGGTATTCAAAACTTACAAGCCCGACAAAGAGGATAAAATATCCTCTAACCAAGTAATTTTCCACTCCCAGAATTCCAATCGAAAACTTATATTAATGGTGGAAGTTTGAAGTATCTCAACTATTTCAGCAAGTGTATGTAGAACCACTTCAGAACGGGTTTTGGTACCAAGAAAAAGTTGAGAAAAGTTAGGTAATTAGAAAAAACAAAGAACTTATTGGGAAACCAATAAATCCATTCCTTTCTTTCCTCCAATTATAAATTAGAGTTTATGAGAAAAAACAGAATTTAGAGGTAATCTCTGTTGTTGGTGAATTAGTGTTTGTCTTATAGGCCGACTTCAGGACAAAAAATAATGTCTACTTTCTGTAATTATTATTGTGTTGGTAGGTTGAGATAATTCTTACACATTTCGTCCGTTCACCAAAATAAATTTGATGCAACTACTATTTGGATCGTCTTTTTCCTTATATTTTATTATTTTCTTTCTATGACTTTTTAGATGTATTTCGTGAGTTACAATTTCACTTCTAATGTTGTTTTAAATATGGATTAATTCTAAAATTTATAAATACATGTAATATAATATCTTTAATTCGAAAAATTAGATGGCTATTCACGCCTTTAAAAAAACATGTATGTATATATATAGAGATTTGATACTTACTTTCTTGTCATTTAACTTGTGTTACGCTCATTTTATCATAATTTTGGTAATGCGAAGCAACATAGAGCTATTGCACCACTATCCTTTTTCAAAATAATTGTTTGAAACGGTACAATTGAATTTATACATAATTTCTAGACAAGTGAATTAATTTGATCCTGAAATAAAATAACTAAAGAAATATATATATATATATATATATATATATATATATATATATATATATATATATATATATATATATACACACACACACACACACACACAATACTTAACCTTAGAATGTAGATGAAATAGCAGAGTTGATGAATCCGGAAATAAGGTTTTCTGGCATAGCAATGATGAGAAAAAAAGCAAGAAAGTAAAATTATATTAAGCTTTGTATAGAATGCAGTATGAATTAGCTAGAAAATTTGTCTCCTTTACAATGATAAATGAGCTTTCTACCTAGAGTTGTGTCAATGAAAGGAGATCCTACGATCATGCCCTCCTTTAATATTAATTATGAGGGTCATTGATCAAGATATAACGGTGGACATAAATGCTAAGTTCCTTGTAACAGGTCGTCACCCTTAATACTGTAGAATATTATTTATTAAATGCTACCGGGCGCGGAACATTTAATACATCATTATGACAGTTATTCTTTCCGGTGACAAGCGGAATAGGAGCATTCGGTGGCCATTTCCGTTTTGGATTCTATGTGTCCATCCTTTAGATGACCACGTGTCATATTGTATTTTACCCTATACAGATAGTCCCCCTGCTTTCCGGTGACATAACTTTGTATTACCGGAAAGTTGCTAGAAATAACCTTTTGGCGGGAATTACTATAACTCCCTTTATAGGCCTCTGACAGTTGATTAGACGCACGTCTCACCGCTTTTAGTGCTCCAAATATACATCATCCCACGATTTAGTACAGATTTTGCCGATTATCAAGATAATCATAGCCATGAATTTTGCCGCCAAAATTTTACTTATACGCATCATCCTTCTCCTATGCACTTCATAAACCATAAAGTTCATTCTTGAACGGGTCATTCTCGTTATTGAGAACGAATACGCTTACCTCAGCCCCATCAGAGCCGACTTCACCCTTGGAAGTGTTGTTGTTGACTCTCTACATTATTTAGTCTGCGGGGTCACCAGGAGGAATTGGATCTCGCCTATTTGCAATATTAGAAGCCCCCGATAGCGCGTGCTTCAGCTCCATCATAACCTTATCCTACCGAGAGAAATGGCCTAGAATGATCGGATGTTGCTCTTATAAGACCTGATCACGCCCAACTATGCCTTATAAAAAGGACTATGTGGTCGTTGCAAATATAATCAGGTTTACAAGTTCGGAGTCGAATCCCACAGAGAACTAAAAGTTAGCTATAGTTGTTCAATATCGCCAAGAAGACAAGCTAGAATAATTCTTAACTTATAGATATTAATATTCTTGTGTTTAACTAATAAATTAATATAGTAAATTAACAACTAAAGATACTAAGGGTTAGAGATAAGATTAATGAGGTTTAGAGTTATGATTTCCCCTATTATCGGAATCTTTCCTGCTACGTTTTCTATAAATTCACCTAAATATTCTCTACTGATCATGAGCACTCTGACTGTTGTAACTCTCCCCTGAGTAATTACCACAATTTACTAGAAATATTCTCCCAAATTACGCCAGCTGACATTAAGTACGGCTCACTGGGATCGCACCCAAGGTTTCGTTATCCCTAATCACACCTTTAAACCTTATGTATTGATCCCTCATATACATTAAGAGTGACGTTGTTCGACTTCTACCTAAATATACACTCTCTCCCGAGTAATACACACTAAATAGGTACAGTCGATTGAAGGCTCTACAACCAACCACAATAATAATATAGTAAATCTGTATTAACGTAACAAGAAAATCATCCTTCAATAGGTTCCACCAAAACCCTAGATAACAAATTAACTATTCATAATAGTATGCATAACTACAATACTAGAATTCATATCCAATAATGGAAATAGGAAGAAGGAAGTGAAAAACTTGTAGAAGAATTCTTCGCCTTGCTCCTAGTCTGTTCTCACCTCCTTAGGTCGAATCCCTGGTCTCCTCAGCCTCCTTAGGTCTAAATTGTGTCAAAAATATGTCAAAGGTCCTCAAAATACCATTTTTCCATGTACATATACCAATTAGGTTTGGGCTCAAATAATTAAACTTTCTCCTAGGCGAAAAAGATATTTTTTCCAAATAGGACGTGTGTCGCCGCGGTTGGACCGCATATATCCACTTTGATTCTGCATGACGAGTGCGGCCTGAGCGTGACTGCGCACAGTTTTCACCCTGTTATGTTGAGAATTTTAATAAACGTAAAACATGAAAGTTTGAGTTAGCATTCCAACCACATATTGTGGAGTCCAAATGGAGTTTTCAGAGAAAAGTTATGTGCATTTTATTAGATAGTGTACAATATGCCTACTCGATTCTTAGTTTGTTCTAACTATCATTTGTTGACCCCCTAACATGATCCCGACTTAATTCTTTGAGCTGTTACTCATACTTCAAAGCTCCAAATTACTTGGTTTTATTCTATAACATCTACATTGCTCGGAATCACTCCTACAAGGTATAAAACACATAATTAGTGCAAAAAACAAGCAATTAAAGCTCAAACGCAATTAAAGTACTGTAAATTTGAGTGTAACAAGCGACTAAAATATGCAATTATAGCCTATCATCAAGACCCGTACAACATCAATGTCGTGCTCCTCATCAGCATCATCAGGAGTTGCCTCCCGAACCTATCAAGGATACCGCATGTCATGCACCGACATAGCGTCATTGCTCTCGTTGTGGGTGTCACTGATTGAATCCTCGAAATAAGGTTGATCCTCTTGAAATTCAGGATTGTACGTGTTCTTAACAGTATTACTAGTAGTCGTACCCGCGCGATGCACGGTCCATATTAAAAAAATATTAATTAAATTAAATTATGACCGGGCTTGTTTGATCCTATTATATCGTATTGCTTTAATAAAATTCAATTCTTATCTTGTTTGTCAATACGATACACCCAATAATAAAATCTCTATTAAATCAAATGTACTTATATGGTTAGTGAATAACTTGTTTGTTCAATATTTTTCTTTATTATATTAGAAATGTTTAGTATTCGCTTCCTTTTGGTAA
>MU785129.1:31196-51883 GCA_026770625.1 Nicotiana glauca | reverse complement strand
TTTTTATAGATATTTAAATTTAAAAATAATAACTAATTATTAACTAACTAACCAAATAATAACTAATTATGCCATGTGACTTTTTTTTAGGGTACCACTTGGCTTAAGGAGAGGGCTTTGTCCTCTCCTTTTAATAATATATAGATTTGCTATTTTTTGTGATTTTCTCTAAGACAAAACAATCAAAGTACATTAGGAAAAAAGACAGGGATCAATTTAATTGCACGACTGTCTAGGCCTCATAGTGTGTGTCAGACTATTTACCTGTAAAATGGTACAGTTGAGTGTTTTCTAAACAAATGAACTAATTTGATCTTGAAATAAAGAAATAGCTGAAGAAATACTTCGTCTTAGAATGTACTCCCTCTATTCCAGTTTATGTGAATCTATTTCTTTTTTGGTCCGTTCCAAAAAGAATGAACCATTTCTGAATTTGAGAACAATTTAGCTTAAACTTACAATTCTACCCTTAATGAGAAGCTTTTATAACCACACAAATACTCTAGGCCCCATCTGGATTTGTTTAGGACCACAAATTCCAAAAGTCTTTATTTTTTTCTTAAACTTCGTGTCCAGTCAAACAGATTCACATAAATTAGAACGGATGGAGTAGATGATATAGCAAAGTTGACGAATCCGGGAACAAAGTTTTCGGGCACATCAATGATGAAATCAAAAGCAAGAAAGTAAAATTATATTAAGCTTTGTATAGAATGTAGTATAAATTAGTCAGAAAATTCGTGTCCTTTACCATGATAACTGAGCTCTCTATTTATAGTTGTGTCTGGGGAAGGAGGTCCTAAGATCATGTCCTCCTTTAATGTCAATTATGAGAGCAATTAATGAAGATATAACGGTGGATATAAATGTCAAATTCTTTGTAACGGGTCGTCGCTCTTTGCTACAGAATATTGTTTATTTAATTCTACCGGGTGCAGAGCATTTAATACATCTTTATGATCACTATTATTTTTGGTGACAAGCGAAATAGCAGTCGGTGGCCATTTCCGCTTTAGGTTCCACGTGTCCTTCCTTTAGATGACCACGTGTCATATAGTATTTTACCCTATATAATAATTTGATTAAATAACTAAAGAAAAAGATAATGGATAAGGTGAATATACAACTCCATCAATTGCCGTTCTACACTAATCGGAATCTATATAAATATGTAATACTCCTAGAATAATGTTTCTTCCACCAACATTCCTTTTAATTTCCTTCGTCCTCTATGGACGAAATGATCTGGCAGCACTATCTATTATAGTCAATGACGTTCATCATGCGTTAGATTCTTACTCAGCAACTTGTATATATGCTTAAACAAATGGATATAACAACAAAAATATATCTGCATTCGTTCAGCTTTTGTTTTACCCCTTCGTGAATAAAATAATGTTCGAGGAATCAATACAAGCTCTTCAAATACTGCTCATTCTAGTTCTCAACTAGTTTCCATAAAAATGGTTTCCACAACTAATTCTCTATCTTTGTTTATTTATTTGCTCCTCTTTTTCTCATCCTCCATAGCCAAAACTCCAATTAGACCACGAGCTGTTCTTCTTCCAGTAACAAAAGATGCAGCCACTAAGCAATACGTCACAGTCATTCGCCAAAGAACTCCCTTTGTGCCAGTCAAACTAACCGTCGATCTTGGTCAACGATCCATGTGGGTTAATTGTGAAAAGGGCTACGTAAGTTCATCATATAATCCTGTCCGTTGTGGTTCTACCCCTTGCCAACGTTCCTTTTCAGCTGGTTGTAGCAACTGTTTTGTTACTCCTACTCCTACTCCAGGGTGTAATAATAATACTTGCACATTATTTCCAGATAACCCTTTTATTAACTCTGGCTATGGTGGTGAACTTGCTCAAGATGTTGTTTCACTTCAATACACTAATGGCTTGAACCCGAGCCAATTTGTCTCGGCTCCAGGAGTAATTTTCGGTTGTGGTCCAACGTTTCTGTTAAAAGGCCTTGCTAAAGGAGTTACAGGGATAGCTGGACTTGGAAATGGTTTTATTGGACTTCCTTCTCAAATTGCTGCTGCTTTTCAACTTGACCGAAAATTCGCTATCTGCTTAAGTTCTTCCACAACTTCTCGTGGAGTTATCTTCTTTGGTGATAGTCCTTATGTTTTTCTTCCAGGTATTGATGTATCCAAGAGAATTGTTTATACACCTCTTCTTAAGAACCCTGTTAGTACTGCAGGGTCTTATATTGATGGAGAACCTTCGATGGAGTACTTTATTGGAGTGACATCCATTAAAATAAATGGCAATGTTGTGCCAATAAACACTACGTTGCTGACCATCACTAAAAATGGCAAAGGGGGAACAAAAATCAGTACTGTTGAGCCTTACACGAAATTAGAGTCTTCGATTTACAATGTTTTTATGAAGACATTTGTAAAATCGCTTGCTAAAGCTCCACGGATAAAACCCGTGGCTCCTTTTAAAGTGTGTTATAATAGAACAAATTTGGGAAGTACTGATTTTAGTGTTCCACCAATTGAACTGATTTTAGGAAGCAATAAAGATGCTAAATCTTGGACTATTTGGGGTGCTAATTCGATGGTGGCTGTGAATAATGAGGTGCTCTGTCTTGGGTTTGTGGACGGTGGAGTTGAACCCACCACTTCTATAGTTATTGGAGCATATCAAATTGAAGACAATCTTTTGCAATTTGATATTGCTAACAAAAAGTTGGGTTTTACTTCTTCGCTCTTGTTTGGTCAAACAACATGTGCAAACTTCAATTTTACATCCAAAGCTTGAGGTGTCTTCCACAAACAGGTGGTGCTTTTGGAAATTTATATTTAGATAAATATTTCTTTGTATTTTCCAATGGATGTAATTGGCCGAGTATGAATGTATTCAACTTCTTTTGGTTGTTGAACTTCTTAAGGTCATAATTGTGTCAATTACCAAAAGTCTATCAATCTTGGATAAATTTACTTTGATGATGGAAAATGAAAATCTACTTTGATTATGATTTCACATATCTCGACCATCTGATGAGATGGCTAATTATGTAAATGTGACTACATACTTGTAAAGTGGCTAGCTAGATAATTTGTTATTAGATATGCTATTTTGTTAATTCCTTTTAGTTAGAAAACTTTTATATATACTGTCAGTCAGTTGAAAGAAGAGGTCGGTTGGCCCATTCTAGATCCTTCTCTATTCTCTCTCTTCTCCATGCGAAATCTGTATCCCACTTACCTCCATTGCAGCTCACCTTGAGCTCAAATGAGGTGAACATCTGAATTTCATATGGTATTAGAGCAAGGTCATCCCACTACGATCCTTTATCTCATTCGATTACTCCACTCAATTCATCGTTACTTCATTTTTGCCCTAATTTTGCTCGACCTCTGAAATCTATTCGATTTTTCCTTTTGAGTGCCTAATCAAAGGGCCAATTGTTCCAACAATGAAATACTATCATCTCTTGCTTCAATCTCACATGGTTATGGACTATTTGAACGAGATTAATACCACAGCAGCAAATGTAGGGGTTCAAGGAAGTTCTGGAACTCAAGGAAATTCTGGAATCGATACTAGTGATCCTTTGTATCTACACCCATCGGACAACCCTGTGCGATGCTCGTATCAACTCCTTTCAGCGAAGTTGGATATCGATTATTGAGACGTAGTGTATTGTGAGCACTCTCAGACAAAAACAAGTTAGGTTTCATAAATGGTGAATGTAAACGCCCAGACCATCACTCACCCAAATTACGTAAGTGGGAGCGATGTGATGATATAGTAACCTCCTGGATTCTCAATTCCCTCTCGAAAGAAATTGTGGACAGTGTTAAGTACGCGAATGATGCTGTGGAGCTATGGATTGAATTAGAGGATCGATACGAACAAACAAATGGAGCTAGATTGTATTAAATTCAGAAAGAAATCAATAATACGTCCCAGGGAACCCTTGACTTCACTAACTACTGCACTAAACTGAAGAAACTTTTGGAGGAATTGAGTATTTTGAGCAAGAGATCTCAATGCAACTGCAACTGCAACTGCACTTGTGGTGCTAAGGAAAGCCTTTACAAAGCCGAACAAGATAGGCGACTCATTTAGTTCCTTATGGGCTTGAATGAGACATACACTATGATTCGAGGAAGCATCCTGATGATGAATCCATTGCCTAATTTGGCTCAAGCCTTCTCTTTGCTGATACAAGATGAGAAACATAGAGAAATCAAGCCAAGCACTCAACTATTCATCGAGTCCACATCATTGACTGACACCAACTCTAAATCTAATGCCTATAAGATCAATTATTCACCTAATAACACTAATTACAATGGATATGGTAGGGGAAGACCTATATGTGACTACTGCAAAAGGCCTGGCCACACCAAAGATAAATGTTACAAATTGCATGGCTATCCTGATAACTTTGGTTACCTACAAAATCAGAATCACAACCCTAACCAAAGCTTCAATCAAGGTCAAGGTTTCAATCGAGGTCAGAACTTTAACAAAGGAAAAAGTGTAGTGGCAAATGTCCACAATGACACATCTTGCAATAAGGTAGGGGAAACCACTTATTTGGATGAAGATCAAAATGTCAGCTTATCAAAGGAACAATATGGACAGATCATAAACTTTCTGCAACACTTCCATGCTGGGAATGGAGCAGAACATATGAATGCTGGGAATTCTACTAATGTTGCTGTGAACTTTGCAGGTATAGTGGTCTGCACTTCCTCTATTGATTTTGGTAGATTGTCCTATGAGTGTTTCAAAAACAAGGCTTATTCTTGGATATTAGACTCAGGAGCCTCAAATCATATGACCTTTAATAAGTCCCTTCTTACCAATATTGTAACATTACCTTACCCCCTCCTAGTTGTCCTCCCAAATGGCTATAAAGTAAAAGTAACAGAAATTGGTATTGCAATACTTGTGCCTAACATCATCTTGCATAGAGTAATGTTTATTGCCTCTTTCAAATATAATCTGATTTCCATTCACTGTCTAGCCAGTTCTAATCCCAAAAGTATAGTGGCCTTTACTGATCATCTTTGCATTCTGCAGGCCCCTTCAATTAAGAGGTCTCTGGAGATTGGTAAGGCCTATGATGGTCTATATTTTCTCTGTCCAAAGTGTCTGAGGAACAGGTATAATAATTCTGTAGTCAACTATTCACTTCCTTGCCCTAATGATAGGATTCACTGCACACACAATTCACACTATCATAATCATTCATCTGTACATAGCCCAGTTCTCACAAATAAGTGTGTATCTCCTCCTATTGTAAATACTCCAAGTTCAAGTAATAAAAATCAGAGTTCTGTTTCTATTTTGAATTCTTGTACATCTCCTGGTTATGATGTAAACATTCTGTGGCATAATAGGCTAGGGCATGTACCCTTTGTCAAAATGAGGGGAATTTCCTCTATCCCTGTTTTCTTCCCATCCAAACAACCCTTCTTATGCTCCATTTGCCCAATGGCCAGACAAGGGAGACTGCCATTCCCTCAAAGGAGCAACTTCACAACTGAAATTTTCCAATTACTCTACATAAGACATATAGGGACCTTATCATGTAACTACACATGACAATTACAAATATTTCTCACAATGGTAGATCACTATAGTAGGTGCACCTGGACCAATCTTCTAACTTGCAAAAGTAATACCCTTCAGGTTATAAAGACCTTTGTGTCCATGGTTGAAACTCAATTCAACACTAAGATTAAAACTATCAAATTTGACAATGGTTCAGAATTCACTAGTACTGAAGCAAACCTATTTTTTGAATCCAAAGGCATCATCCATCAAAGGAGTTTCCCCTACACACCACAACAGAATGGTGTAGTGGAAAGAAAATACAAATACTTTTTGGAAACTACCAGGGCCCTCTTATTCCAATCAAAATTACCTGTGAAGTATTGGGGTGAATGTGTTTTGTGTGCAACCTATATCATAAACAGACTACCCTCCTTTCACAGTCACCTAAATCTCCATTTGAACTACTTTACAAAAGAAAACCAACATACTCTCATATGAAAAGTTTTGGGTGTCTGTGCTATCCTTCCATACCTAAGGTACATAGGGACAAATTTGAACCCAGAACTTCACCACATGTATTCATTGGTTACCTTTATGGAGTCAAAAGGTACAAGGTCCTAAATCTTGCCACTAAAAGGATACATGTTTCCAGGGATGTTGTTTTAATTTAAAGTGTATTTCCTTTTGCTTTACCATCTAAAAATGCATCTTTGCATTCTGTCTTCAATAATCCTATTCCATTCACCGATTTCTCTTCTCAAAATGATAGACATCTCTATGTTAGTGATAATGGCACAAGCATTGCACAAAGCCAACCTTTAGAACATGATATTCCTTCAAACCTACCAGACCTTCCATGTCTTCAGAACATTCTCCTACCTTGTCATCAATTGACACACCACAGTCTTCAAACCACAACACATCACCTATTGGTAATCACCCAGATCAGACCTCCATCACTATAAGGAAATCACAAAGACCTCTCAAAACACCTCTATATCTACAAGATTACCTTCACTCACTTCCAAAATTGAAGTCACCATCCCCTGCCAATCACTGCAATCCAACCACACCATTCTCTCTTAATGTTGCATTTTCCAAGAGTCATCATGTGTCTCCTGATAGTCTGATTCCTGAAAGTCAGAGTCTTGTAAGGGGCATTTGCAGTGATAGTGAGCCTTTATCATATGAGGAGGCAGCCATGAATCATGCTTGGCAATCAGCTATGAACCAAGAGTTTGAAGCACTACATACTAATCACACTTGGGATCTAGTCCCTCTACCTGCTGGGAAGAATAAAATAGGGTGCAAATAGGTATATAAGATAAAACACAAAGCAGATGATAGTGTAGAAAGACTCAAAGCTAGGTCAGTTGTGAAAGGGTACACTCAGCAAGCATGCATTGACTATACCGAGACATTCTCTCCTATTGTCAAAATGACTACTGTGAGGTCTCTGATAGCTATTGCTGTGAAAAAAGGGCGGCACATGTCCCAATTGAATGTGAATAATGCCTTCTTACATGGTGAGTTAAATGAAGAGGTCTACATGGAGATTCCTCAGGGCTTGGAAGTAAATAATTCAGAGTTAGTTTGCAAACTCAACAAGTCACTTTATGGGCTGAAACAAGCTAGTAGGCAATGGTATGCAAAACTTACTGAAGCCCTATGTTCAAGGGGTTATGCACACTCTATGTATGACTACTCTCTATTTTATAAGAAAACTGAAGACTCTACTGTATACATAGCAGTGTATATAGATGACATTGTGGTGACTGGGACTGACATAATGGAAATTGAGGAATTGAAAACCTTTCTGAATGACAGCTTCAAGATAAAGGATTTGGGTAGGTTACACTACTTTCTGGGACTAGAAGTTCTTTACAAAGCTGATGGTGTAATAATATCTCAGAGGAAGTTCACCCTTGACCTACTCAAAGAATATCAATGCATGGATCATAACAGTTTTGCCTCACCACTGGATCCAACAATCAAACTCAAAGCAAAAGAAGGAGAAATTCTGACTGATCCTACATACTACTGAAAATTGGTAGGGAAACTTAATTTCCTCACAAACACTAGATTGGATATAGCTTACAGTGTTAAGAATCTGAGCCAGTTCATGGATGACCCCAGACAACCTCACCTGAAAGCAACCTTTCACCTTCTCAGATACTTGAAAGGGTATCCAACTCTGGGGATTTTTCTATCCAAAGATGTAGATTACACTATTAAGGCCTATTTTGACTCTGACTGGGCTGTATGCCCAGATTCCAGGAAGTCTGTGAGTGGGTACCTTGTGCTTTTAGGGAATAGCCATGTCAGCTGGAAATCGAAGAACCAGGACACTATTTCATTGTCTTTTGCAGAAGCTGAGTATAGATCTCTAAGGAAGGTAGTAGGAGAACTGGTATGGCTTAGTAGGTTGTTTGAATAACTTACAGCTCCCTTTCTTAAGCCCATTACAGTATTTTGTGACAGCCAATCTGCCATGCATATAGCAAGAAACCCATTGTTCCATGAAAGGACCAAACACATAGAGGTGGATTGCCATTTTGTTAGAAGCAAGCTGCAAGAAGGGTTGATTTCATTGCAACATGTGGGAACTACATAACAACTTGCAGATGTTTTAACTAAAGTATTAACAAGAGTTAAACATTCAACAGCTTTGTACAAGTTGGTAGTGTTTGCTACACCACCAACTTGGGGGGGGGGGTGTTGAGATGGCTAATTATGTAAATGTGACTACATACTTGTAAAGTGGCTAGTTAGATAATTTGTTATTAGATAGGCTATTTTGTTAATTTCTTTTAGTTAGGAAACTTTTGTATATACTGTCATTCAGTTGAAAGGAGAGGTCGGTTGGCCCATTCTAGATCCTTCTCTATTCTCTCTCTTCTCCATGCGAGTTCTGTATCCCACTTACCTCCATTGCAGCTCACCTTGAGCTCGAAGGAGTTGAACACCTGAATTTCACATTATCTAACATATATATGAGACCAATTGATGGAACTGAAATCAATTGATTTGCAACACAAAATGCATGCTTCGGAAGTCAAGAATTTAACCATCTAAATGTGACACCTATACGGAACAAACTTAATTTGCTCCAAAATAATACACTCTAGACACTTTTATCCCAATTGTAACAGCTAATTAACCTAATGGCAAAGTCAAGAATTTAGCTGATATTCAAATGTTACTATATAAAAATGAAGCGTAACAGTTATATGCGTAACAGTTTTCTAAATTGGAAATTATTTGGAGTTAAAGAATTGGTTTTAGAATTCTGCAGCCGCGGACAGAAAAAAACATGTCCCAATAGTATATAATATTGAAAGACTATATACTATTATTAGACAAGAGGGGTTGCTCTAATGATAAGTAACCTCCACTTTCAACTAAGATGTTGTGAGTTCAAGTCTCCTCAAGAGCAAGGTGGAAAGTTTTTGGAGGGAAGGATGCCGAGTGTCTATTTGGAAACAGCCTCTCTACCCCAGGGAAGGGGTAAGGTCTGCGTACACACTACCCTCCCTAGACCCCACTAAATGAGATTATATTGGGTTGTTATTGTATATACTATTATGTTACTTTATCATTCTTTTGAACTGTATCGTAAAATATATAAGTCTGAGTGGCTAAAATTATTAAAGCAACGAATTTCATCTGAATATTTAAATTTCTATAAAGTGGGTTGATTAAAATAATTAAAGGCTACAATAAAGTTATGGAAAGCATGAGTAAGGAATATTAAATTAAACATTACATTATTATTAATGAAATGGAAAACTCCAGATCCACAATGCAAGTTGCATTAGTAAACTAATTATGGATCATGCCCCGTGTGAACTTCTTGCCCACTTCCGGGTTGCCCCTTTTGCAGAAAAAATATTACTCCCTTCGTCAGGATTTTGACGAGAAGGGTTGCTCTGATGGTAAGCAATCCCCACTTCCAACCAAGAGGTTGTGAGTTCGAGTCTCCCCAAAAGCAATGTGGGAAGTTCTTGGAGGGAAGAATACCGGGGGTCTATTTGGAAACAGCCTCTCTACTCCAGGGTAGGAGTAAGGTCTGCGTACACACTACCCTTCCCAGACCCCACCAAATAGGATTATACTGGGTTGTTGTTGTTGTTGTTTCGTCTGGATTTTGGTTGTCAAATCAGTTTTTCTTTCACTGTAACTTTTTCATGTCTTTTAAATATTTGAATTAGTGATTTGTGATTTATATTACTTTTTATGTAATTTTCAAGTGTATAAATTTTATTTTAAGGAACTTAAAAATTTTATATTCGAATTAGTAGTCAAAATTAAAAAAATTTACTTTCGGAACCCGAACTACATTATATAAATTTGGACGGAGAAAGTATTGTTATGTAAATGATGAAGTTTAGACAAATATGGAAAGCTGGATTATTAAACTGAAGAGTAATGATAAGAATGACCCTGTCTAAATTCTTAAACTAATGAATAATGTCATGAGTTCTGCATTAAATGAAAAATTAATAAGACACTTTATATCCAAATAGGTCATATCTTTCACCTTCCAGGTTGCCACCTCCCAAATAATTTATTCCGGATCATCATAACCCATGGGGTGTCAAAGAAACTTCACACTACATACTCTGTCCGGTTCACAAGTGACCAATTTATATTTTTATTTTGATCCAAAATAAATATTCATTTATATAATTAAGAAAAAATTCAATTTATTTTTACAATAAATTACCCTTATGTGCGTATTCCTAATAAGTGTTCTTGCTTTTCACATTAAATATTTAACTAAGAGTAGTTTAGTCATACTAGGTAATTTTGTATAGAATTTTGTATATTCTAAGTGGGCGTGCTAAAAATAAATTAATCACTTATTGTGGACCGGAAAAAGTAAATAAAGAAGCTAATTAACTCTTAATTCTACGTACTCTCTCGTTCTCACCTTTCAATAACAATATGGCTTCCAACATTAGTGTTTCATCTTTCTTTCTCTCTTTGCTCCTCTTATTCTCCCCATCATAGCCAAAACTCCTTCATGACCTCGAGCTCTTCTTCAAGTGACCAAAGATGCAACCAGTGGCGGATCCAAGTAGTGTCTAACGGGTTCAAATGAACTCGCCTTACAAAAAAATAATACTTTGTATATATATAAATTAGGATTAAATCTGTGTAAATTTTGTATAAGTATTTATTTGAACTCACTTGACAACTATTTTACAACTAAAGTTATATATTTTTAAAATTGAACCCGCTTACACAAAATCCTGGGTCCACCAATGGATGCAACCACTAAACAATATGTCACAGTCATTCGCCAAAAAACTTCTCTTGTCCCAGTAAAACTAACTGTAGATCTTGGCCAAAGATTTTCATGGGTTGATTGTGAGAAGGGCTATACAAGTTCATCCTTAAAGCCTGTCCTTTGTTCTTTTTCCCACATGCAAACGTTCCTTTTGCGCTTCCGATGACACAGACTGCTCTCTATCTCCTTTTTCCTAAACCAGGGTGCATTGATTCTAACTGTGTTCATGATCCTTATAACCCTTTTACTAGAACACTGTTGGTAAACTTGCTATGGATTATGTAGGGAAATGATGCAGAAAAATAACGATAATAATACTGCAATAATATTATTTGTAAGAAGAAATACACCAACTGGCTTGAGTCGTGTTAAGGCGTTGTCCTAAAAAACTATTTCAGCAATGTGAAATGTTTCCCCATGATTAAACAAGCTCATCTCTATTTATTTAGAGGATACAAGAATCAACAAAATTAAATAATAAATCCAGGAAGTTAGAAGAGAAAGAGCAACTAATATCTTATGCCAATTAAAATATTATAGAAGAAGAAATTAGAAGGAAAGGGACGTGTAGGAGACTAAGAAGATAGAAGAATTTCTTCTTTTACTAATGATTAACTTTTCTTGGTATTTGATGATTGAAGAATGATAGCCTAACCATGGCTATATATAATCCTGAGGAAAGCTTCTACACAAATATTTTACTTGTCAAATTTCCTTCATGCAAGATGACACTTGGACATAATAAGCCATTTGTCCATAGATTCTAGAAGGCTTGCCACATGTAAAAACTCTTTACGTGCATATTGACACTTGATTTAAGCCATAACACTTTGGACTCATTTATTTTGAAAATACTACTACAGATTATGTCTCACTCCAATCGACCAATGGCTCGAATCCAGGCCGATTTATTTCAGCTTCTGGAATTGTTTTTGGGTGTAGCAGTATCTTTATGCTAGAGAAACTTACCAGAGGAGTTAAAGGGATAGCTGGATTAGGAAATGGCTTTGTTGGACTTCCTTACCAAATAACTAGTGCTATACATTTGTCCCGAAAATTCGCTATCTGCTTGAGTTCTTCTGCTACTACTAAAGGAGTTATCTTCTTTGGAAATAGTCCTTATGTTTTTCTTCCAGGTATTGATGTTCCAAATAGACTTATTTATACGCCTCTTATTAAGAACTCTGTTAGTACTGCTGGGACTTATATTAAAGGGGAACCTTCGATGGAATACTTTATTGGAGTCAAATCCATCAAAATTAATGGTAATGTTGTGCCAATTAACACAACATTGTTGACAATCGCCAAGAATTGTATTGGAGGGACCACAATCAGCACCGTTGATCCTTAAACGAAATTGGAGACTTCGATTTACAATGCTTTTACTAAGGCATTTATCAAATCGCTTGTTAAGGTTCCAAGGGTGAAAGTTGTAGCTCCTTTTAAAGTGTACTAGTTTCTCGGCACGTGCATTGCACGTGTGTATCAAGCTATATAGTATATAATTTTGTAAAATAACTACTTAAACAAAAATTTGAATAAATAATTATCATGCAATAATAAAGTAGAAGTTTTTGTGAATGATCAATGGCGATCCTATGGCTACTTGGTAGAGGTCAAATTAATGATATCGTATGAACCTATAAGGATGAATCGATCGAAGTTTAATTAGAAACATGTGATTTTTCCTTATTTTAATTTTATGAGGTACAAATATATAATGAAGCACATCTCACCTAATACATTCCTTATAAACAATATTCCTAGTGTATGTTCTTTGTTGTTTTGTCATGACTATGACTTGTATTGTTTATATTGATATATTTCTTAAAAGTACAACATAAAATTGGCCATGTGTCCAAACGTGCATGTTATGGCAGATACAATCCAAGAATAGGAATTCTTACATATGTTTTGACCTGTGATTTGTTTTTCGTCGTTATAAAATATAAACGTACAGAATATTGTTTCCAAATAAATTTGATAGGATATTCTTCATTTTCAGGGGAGAAAGTTCAATCCTTGGAATAAACACATGCTTTTTAGCGGATTGACTTGTTGTAATTTTTATATATATGACATTGTTGCCAAATTCTCTGCAGATTATCCTTGTATCGGTGAAACTCTCAAGAAGGAATCGATAGCTTATAGTTTTTTGATCAGGAGGAATACAATAAAGTACTTATCAAAAAAAGGAGGAATACGTTGAAGTATATCCTAAAAGTTTTTCTCTAAGAGTATAACTACTGAATGTGTGCAAATATAAAAGGCAAATATGTTAGTTGGCTTTTGCGTATGGGGCTAGTGTATTGTTTTGTTACTTAATGTATTTCTTCAAAGGGGTATATCAGGTTTGGGAATTTTCTCTCCGTGGTAGCTATGTTTACCATGGCAGTTAATATTTAACATGGCCGAAATTCTGAAGAGCCAGGTACTATCAATTAATATTTTCTAGACTTTGAAGCTCTCCAAGAGAGCAAATTAAGTATTCCCTCTGTCCCATATTACTTATCCATTTTCTCTTTTACTCGCCCAGTAAGAAATTACAAATAAGAAGGGTATTTTTACAAATTTACCCTTTGAACTCTTTTTAATACACACTATTTATGTGGACTCAAACTAATCAATTCAAGTTAATAAAGTATTCCCAAAACATTTATCCAAAAGTTCTCGTCAATGGAGCAGCGCATAGAGCATATGAACAGACACACACACACACAAAAAGCTGAATTTTTCATTGCACTAATAATCCTTTCCTCCAAAATTTTCAATCTAACCTGAAAACATTATCAAATATCGAATGATCAGTGTTTAATTTATGCTCCATCTATTTCATAAATATATTCATGCATATGTACTTCGGTTAAGAACTGTAGTATAAAGGATGCATATGGGCGGGAGGAACCTTTTTTGGAACTTTACACTTTAAAGTATTTCTTACTAATGCACTCTTTTGACTAAATGTGTACATGACAAAGATTAACAATGGAGGAACTTTACAATATTTATAGTGGTGGTCACTGTATTGTTTACACTTTCAAAAAGATTTAATTTTAAGTGTAAAATGAATATTTTTTTATTAATTCTATCTTGGTTTTGTAAAATTGACAAGTAGTTTTGGACAAAGTTTTTTAGTAATGTGGACAAGTAATATGGTACGGAGGGAATAAAAAGTTTTTAATGATAAAAGTACATTCAACTGATGTACTTTTATTTATATCTATCGCAAATCATATGAATAAAGATATGTGAATTCTTAAACATTATAACATGTCTCATCAATAGCATATCAGAATGAACGGGAAAGATAATGAGACAAATATGATCATACCCTTTTCAATATTATGAATAAAAAATATTGACTTGGTAGTATACCAAATGGTTAGTCGTTTCAAGAAATTCCCTTTTCTTTATCTCCTTCCAGTGATGATTCGTTAATAAAGGCCCTAATGGCTTAAAAAATCTCATTCAAAATGAAAACCAAAGTAAAAGGCAATCAACAATAATTAAGGCTTTGGTTCTCACTTTGAAACGCCGGAAAATAATTTTTCTATTCTTATAATTTGGGAAGGCAGCAATAGTTATTAGAAATATTTTTAAGGGTCACATCCCTTCAAATAAATTTGGTATTCTTTTTTAATATCTTTTTTATGATGAGGTATTTAGGTTATTTAGAAGGATATTTAGGTAATTTAACTTTTAAGTTTAGAGCTTCTCACTTTTATAATAATATAGATATAGATTATAAGAGGACAAGTTTTGTAAGTACTCGTGTTGGTTCTTGTGTTCCACCTATTTAACTTGTATTGGGAAGCTACATCTTCTTGGACTATTTTTGGTGCAAATTCAATGGTTGCTGTGAATAATGAGGTGCTCTGTCTTGTATTTGTGGATGGTGGAGTTGATCCGATCCGACCACGTCTATAGTCATCGGAGCAAATTGAAGACAACCTTTTGCAATTTGACATTGCTAAGAAAAGGTTGGGGTTCAGTTCTTCACTATTGTTTAGTCAAACAAATTGTGCCAGCTTCAATTTTACATCCAAGGCCTGATGGGCTTTTCTGTTCTGTTTTGCTGTCATTTTATTTTTATTCTTTTTCTTTCTTTTTGGGCGCTTTTAAAAGGGGCCAAGAATAAATGATTTGTACATCATTAATGTTTCTTGATAAAGTGTGTATATGGTGAAAATTGGGGCTACCCGATTTCGGTCTTCGATGGAAAAAAGTAATAACATGTCGGAAAATCAGAACGTCGAACTTGGGGTCGAAGTTCCTTTCCAAGGTCATGGTCGATAACATTTACCGAGGTCAGAAGAAGGCATGTTTCGAGGTGATTTCAGTATGAGTCTGTGCGCAGGGAAATCAGGAGACTGATTCTCCTCGACATAATGCTTCGAAGGATAAATCCCAAAGGCTCGGGATCTCGTTTCAGTTGCTTCCCTCGAGATCTACTAACGCCTTGCCCGGATTAGGCATCGGCTAAGACCCTGATGGGCAAAGATATCCCCCGAGGGATGTATCAGAGGTCCCCGAGATTTGTCTAAACGGCTCGACGCCCGTCCTCCTACGAAATAAGAGAAACAGGTTGTCACATCTCATTCCTTTTGTATTATGTATTCTGTACTAAGTTTGGACGCCCCCTTTTCTATAAAAAGAAGGATCACCGACACCTTGTAGACATCCCCCAATTGTCTTACTAAAAGAGCAATAATATCTCTCTCTCTATCTTTCTTCTAAGATATTTATCTTCGTTGACCTCGGAGTTGCCTTAACATTTTATTGTTTCTTCGCTTGTTCTTTATTATTTAGCTCAAGGTTGGTAATATAGAGCTTTATTTATCTATATCTCTACTTGTTATCCCCTTCCCGACTACCCTCGATAAGCCCGAGATAGGCTCGAGAGCTGGCTTTGACCCACTGGATAGCTTTGCCCTCGAGGAACGTCCCCTTACTGGTTCGATCACTGCTTTAACTAACACGATCTCTACCGCTTTACTTCGCATTTTAGTATTAGTAACCCTTTCAAACTAACTCGGGAATAGATCACATATTTTTAGAATCCCATTTACAAATGTAATTGTTGTTACCATTTTCACGGTAAACAGTTTGGGCGCCCACCATAGGGCTAAAAATAATAGTGATTATTCTCTTGTTAGTTTCGTTACTCGAACACACGATACCTTCAGACTTTTTCTTTCCCAAGAACTCTTTAATTGTAGGTCAAAATGTCCGTCTCGATAAACAAAGTTGAGAACAACAACCTCGAAGACCACGGGAAAATGGCGTGGCTATCCCACCCGCCGGAGCACCTTCGCAGAATCCTGATGGCATTCCCGAGACAATCTTAGTGGACACAGATTTACAAGACGCTCAACAAGTAGATGAAACTTCTCACACCGATAGGAGCGTATGGCACAGCGACCAGCAGGCAGCGTAAAAGACCCCAGCCCGGGAAGAGCGGGAAGTTAGTCTTCATGTTATTTTTGAAATGTTGCAGGCACAACAACTAGCCTTTGCTCAGCAGCAAAGACATCTAAAGACCCTCAGTACGGTAGCACCGGATACAGCTCCCCCCGTCGAACAAGTACTCGAAAGATCAAGCAACAACGGGTCGGTGGCTGACCCCACCATCGTAAAAATGCTCGAGGACCTCACCAAAAGGATCGAATCGGGAGAAAAAATGGTCGCAGCCAACGATAAAAGGGTCGAAACCTATAACTCTAAGGTCGATCAGATCCCAGGCGCTCCCCAGTTCTCAAGGGTTTAGATTCGAAGAAATTCATCCAAAGGACATTCCCCGAATAAGCAGCCTCGAAACCTATCTTGAAAAAGTTCAAAATGCCGGAACTCCCTATGTACAATGGCACTTCCGACCCAAACGAACACGTCACTGCGTATACCTGTGCAGTGAAAAGGTAACGACATAAAAAATGGCGAGATTGAGTTTGTACTGCTAAAAAAATTCGGAGAAAGATTCTCGAAGGGCCATGATGTGGTACCATAAACTGGCTCCCAAATCCATAGATTTGTTCGCTATGTTAGCAAACTCTTTTATATAAGCACACACTGGAGCAATTAAAATAGCGACCAGGAAGTCTGACATTTTCAAAATCAAGTAGAGAGAGAATGAGATGTTGCGGGAGTTCGTGTCCTGATTCCAGATGGAGTGAATGGAGCTAACGCCAGTCTGGTGCAGGCCTTCACCCAAGGCCTGAATGAATAGAGCTTCATGGCTTCGAAACAGTTGAAACAAAATCTGATCGAATACCCGGCCGTGACCTGGTCAGACATCCACAACCGATACCAATCGAAGATTAGGGCAGAGGATGACCAGCTAGGGTCCTCGTCGGGCTCAGTATACCTAAACAGACTCCTGGCAAAGGAGGCAAAGCTGAGCAAGGAAAGGTATCAATCGTACCTCGAGGACAGGAGAAATGCCCCTAGGCGCAACAAGCCCCGCAATGATTGAAGGATAGATCGAGGACAGGATCCTCGGGGAATCATCAACAGGACCAGGTTCGATCGAAAAATGGCACCAATAAACATACCCCACTTATCGGAGTACAACTTCAGCGTCGACGTATCGGACATCGTGTTCGCTATCAGCAAAATCCGGGATGCAAAATGGCCTAGACCAGTGCAGTCAGACCCTTCGTAGAGAAACTACAATTTGACGTGTGACTTCAACAACACACACGACCACCGGACCAAGGATTGCCATCAGCTACGAGAAGAAAAGGCCCGGCTACTCATCAAAGGCCATCTCCAAGAATTCCTCAGCGATCGGGCCAAGAATCATTTCCGGGACAGCGAGGCAGTCAAAAAGAATGAAGCAAACGAACCACAACACGTTATTCACATGATCATGGGAGGCGCCGATACCTCGCAGGAACCCATGATGAGGAAAACAAAAATATCCATCACCAGGGAAAAACAGACTCGAGGATATATCCCCAAGGACACCCTCGCCTTTAGTGAAGAAGACATAGATGCCCTATCTCAACCCCATAACGACGCCCTGGTAATTTCCTTTCTTGTAATTTTTTTAAGATAAAACGTGTACTCGTGGATCCAGGTAGCTCGGCCAATATTATCAGGTCAGGGATCGTGGAACACTCGAGTTAACTGATCGTATCGTGCCTGCCACTCGAGTCCTCAATTTCAACATGGCAATTGAAACAACAAAAGGAGAAATCATCATACCCATCACGGTGGCCGACACGACCCAAAACACCAAGTTCCACGTCATCGAGGGAGACATAATGTACAATGCCTTGTTCGGACGACCATGGATACATTGCATGAGAGCAATACCATCCACCCTCCACCAGATGATAAATTCCCGATAAAAGATGGAATGAAAACCGTCTACGTAGAGCAACACGCGGAAAGGGAAATGTTTGCAATACATGACGCACTCTCAGCCCCCGCACCAACCCCTCAAATAAGCCTACGGGCGAGTCAGGTCTCAACACCAGTCAGGTTTGCTAAAATGCAAAAAAAGAAATCCTCATTGCATACTGACCTCAGCCGATCGGAAAAAACCAGCTCCAGAGCACCACCTACGTATCCCGTCCCAAGGTATCGCCGTTTCCTTTATTTTATTTTTAAAGATAGAAATTAACCCTCGTACAGGCACTCGACCGAAGATGTCAAGACACTAGCACTATCCAAAGACCTCGAGACCTCCCTAAAAAGGTGGCGCGCCCGTTGCACTCTTTTCCTTGGACTGAGTTTTTTATCCCAAAAAGGAAGAAGGATTTTTTACCGGCAAGGTTTTTAATGAGGCAATGCCTGAAAAGCTACCAAGAGAGAAAAATCCACAGAATCGCTCGGAGCCATCCTCGCGGACAACTTTCAAAGCAGCTAGGAGCATTCCCCCTGAAGTCCACGAGACTCGTAGGAGCGTGGGCCCCTACGGGGAAGTAATGTACCAGGACAAAAATGGTCAATATAGCCTAACCTCGCTAAAGCGAGAGCATGTACTATTATATCAGGCAATCAAAAGTACCCTTCCTTTCCTTTTTCTTTTCTTTTTTAAAAAAAGGGCCCTTAATCAGGACTAAGGCGGCGTGAAAATCAGCAAGGCAACCCGATTTGGCCTGAAGAACGGTCAAACTAGCACGATATCACGTATATCGCATAAATGGATTAGAGTATATCTCCGACACTTTGTTCTCCAAAAATAAACAAATCGCAGCACACTCCCGCTAGAGGCATCTCCATCAAATACGTCCCAAAACACTCAGAGACTTGAAACAACTCAGCATTCACCCTACCTCGGTGTCGGAATTCCGGGTTCATGAAGCCCTCGCAAATATAACTTTGGGTTTGAAAAAGCTGTCTTTAAGCTTTAGTAGAACTCAGCGACTAAGGAAATCATCGACAATATCCACGCACTGGAATATTTGATATTGTAAGACCCTGATGGTCAGCCTCGACAAAACTAGATCTATTCCCCACAAACTGTAAGACCTCAACATGCATGAAAAATCCCGCCGTTTAGGCTGTACGTCGCATTTGTAAGAATCCCTAGTGGGCATACCCTAGGCATAAACACCTAAAACTGCTTCTCGGGATCTAAAGTGGCCTCGGCCAAACGCACACGGCTCCGGTCAAAACGGCTGCTTTATCCCAAAAAATACGACTCGGGGATGCTCGATTGTTGCTAAAAAATCCTCCAAATCTACTTCGGAAAGAACCGGTTAAAAACAGGCTTCCCTCAACAGGCAAAAAATGAGTCCCGATCATGTCGGCTCCAAAATAACAGAAACATCGATCTACTCGATCTACGGGCTATGAACCTTCCGAGGTGCTCAAAACATCGCCGACTACGACTTGAAATCAAGGTTTTTTTTAGAACCAACGACGGGTCAGGAAAAATAATCAAAAAGATACGAGAGGAAACAAAGCCTACAAAAAGCCTCCGGGCCTCACATCAAACAACGTAAGTGCCATTGTCACCAGCTTAAAAAATTGACAACTTGAGGAATAAAGTGAGCTTGATTCGTAACCCAATTCGGAGACCGGATAAAAAATAGTTAACCTAAGCAAAGACTCCAGGCCTCATATCAAAGGTCTCTGCGAGCAAACAGTGTAAGTGCCATTGTCGCCAGCTAAGCAAAGCTGCCGGGACTCATATCGAAAGGTCTCAACGACCAAGCAACAGAAATGCCACCATCATTGGCCGAAAGCTCAAAATAGGTTTAAGGGTCGATTACAGCTCGAGTCACAACGCGACTCAGAGACTGGACCCAGAAAATTGCCAAACGTCCAAGAGCAGAAAAAACTACTATCGCCAATCCAAACGGGTTCAAAGGTAAGTTAAAACTCGAGTCAGATCCTGACTCGGAGACTAAACCCAAAGGTAATAAAAAAATGCAAGCCTAAAGGCTACCCCGTGATTGAATCAATCCAATAAAGTATAGGAACTATAGGTTGCGGGATCTCCTCCTCCTTATTATTACATGTCACTAACAGAGCGCAATATCAGCCTGCATCGTACGATGAGATATATAGGAATCGGCATAAAGCGAAGAAGTCAAGAAATGCTCATTTCCCCTTTACTTCCTTTTTTGCAGCCGTGGCTCATCGACCTCCTCCTCGTCATCAGATATCGAGCCCAGCTCCCTTGGCATGTCCGATCTCCCCAGAGAGATTGAAGCCCCTAACATGAATCACCTCGAGGGTCCCCATCCAGGATCTACATCTCTCATATTCCCTTCTATTGCCTACACGATCAAAGGCCCTTGTCAGCTCGGCCTTAAACACATAGTAGGCTGCTATCATTTACCTCGCCCTATCAAAAAACAATAAAGGTATGAAAGAAACAAAACTCTGAAACTTTTTCTCTTGTGTCTCTC
>MU785129.1:0-23679 GCA_026770625.1 Nicotiana glauca | reverse complement strand
AAAACCCCAAAAAATGATAGAAGTACAATTAGGAGTCAAAACGCATCTCTAGACTAAGCAATTACTCAACTCCCTTTTCTAGCTGCCTGTGGAAATTGACCCCGATACCACTATTGGGTAAAAGTATTAGTGCCCACTCTTCCTACGGTTGAGTCCGCTGCGATCACTTTTTGGCGCCGTTGCCGGGGAGCTTACGGTGTTGACTATTTGTGTAGTTAGATTTGTGTTTTGCTTCTCTTTCCTTCTTTTTACTAACTTTATTTGTGTCGATCCATCAGCTACACATGGCTTTAAACGGAAATGACCCTCTTAGCAATGCCTTGGTGGGGGAGGAGGTTGATGATGTTGAGCAAAATGAGCTCCAGGTACCTCATGTACCACGGAGAGGTAGGAATGCCAATGCAAATCCAATTGACCAAATCCCAGACCCTCCTCTGCCACCGCCAAGAGTGGCCCCAAATGTCTTTCCAAACCAGGGTTATGCAAGTGCCATAGTTCCTTCCCGAATTCGGGCGGGGAATTTTCAAATCACTAATGTTATGCTGACGCTTCTCAAGCAAAGAGGGTATTTTACGGGCGCCTCCGACCAAAATGCATACAAGCACTTGAAGGGGTTTTGTAGATACTTGCTGGGGGAGTAAACAAACAAACGTGTCCGAGGATGCATTGAGATTGAGGCTTTTCCTGTTTTCTCTTTGGGGTAAAGCGCTAGATTGGTTGGAAAGGTTACCAAATCATTCTATCACCATATGGGATGAATTGGCAGACAAATTCATTTCCAAGTTCTTTTCTCCAAGTCACATGGCAGCGCTCCATGATGAAATTTTGGCTTTCAAACGAGAGCCAACGGAACCCTTGCACGAAATATGGGAGAGATTTAGAACTATGGTTAAAGAATGTCCAAATAATTATATGACTTATGTGATGATCCAACAAACATTCTATGGGGGCATCAACACAACCAACCAATGTATTGTGAATCAATTGGCGGGAGGCAATTTTATGAAGCTTCCCTACAATAAAGCTTGTGATGTTCTTGATGAAATGGCCGATACTTCTTCAGCATGGCAAAGTCGGGCTAATGTTCCTCAAGGTGATCCTAATGTTATACACTTGCACAAGGAGTTGCATGATCACGGCCAAGCTATTGGCGAACTCACAACAACAATGAACCAATTGGCTAAGGCGCAACTTCAACAAGTTCAAAATCCATGCTAAGTCAATTCCATGGAAGGAGTGAATATGATGAAAAGAAAGCAAATAGGGCAACAACCTCAAGGAAATTGTGACAACTATGATGAGGGTAGTGGTTATTCAAACGAGTACTATGATGAACAAAGTGAGGAAGTCCAATATGTCAACAACTTCCAAGGGAATAGAGGTAGTCAAGGGAATCAACAATGGAGACCCCAAGGTAACTGAGGCAATCAACAAGGTGGCAATTGGAATTATAATAACAATTAAGGAGGCAATTGGGGGAACTATAACTCAGGGAATCAAGGTAATTGGAACGGGAAAAACAATTGGAACAACAAAAATGGTGGTCAAGGTGGGTGGAACAATAACGGTTGTCAAGGTAATAGGGGGCAAGGCTTTCAAAGGCCCCCAATGTATCAACAACCCAACAACCCGCCTCCGTTTCAATCTCAAGGGTCGAGTTCGTCGGGCATTGACATGAGTCGAATAGAGAACATGTTTGAGCAAATGATGAAGAAGAATAATGACTCTGATGCTCAATTGGCCTCCCATAACACTTCAATCCCTAACTTGGAAGTACAACTCGGGCAAATTTTGCAATCTCTCAACACTCGCCCAAAGGGTGCTCTACCAAGTGATACGGTAGTAAACCCCAAGGGTGGGCATAATAATCATATGATGGCAGTGACCACGAGAAGTGGAAGAGGCAGTGATGTGCAAGCCTCAAGAGGAAATCGAGTTGTAATTGATGAAGAAGAGTTGCAAAATGATGAGATCCCATTGGTAGTTGAGGATATTGTTAAACCAAATGCAAGTGCTGATGTTAGAATTGAAATTGATGAGGGTGAGGAGGATACTCAAAAGGCCGTGAACTCGTCTAGGGAACACGTCATTGATATGCCCGAACTAGCAGTGCCAAAATCCAAGGCACCCTTGCCTAGACCTCCTCCACCATATCCTCAAAGGTTGGCCAAGAAAAAAGGTAACAACCAGTTTAAAAAATTCATTGAGATGATGAAGAGTTTGACTATAAATGTGCCCTTGGTGGAGGCACTTGAACAAATGCCGGGATATGTAAAGTTCATGAAGGACTTGGTTACAAAAAAGAGATCGATGGAGTATGAGACTATCAAGATGACGCACCAAGTGAGTTCCATTGTACACTCCATGGATCCAAAGCTAGAGGATCCCGGAGCATTCACAATACCATGTACCATTGGAAGTGCTGATTTCGCAAAAGCCCTATGTGATTTGGGGGCAAGTATCAATCTCATGCCATATTCGGTTTTCGAGACTTTGGGTATCAGACAACCTCGTCCAACTTCCACGAGTCTTCAAATGGCGGACCGGTCAATGAAGTGGACTTTGGGGATTATTGATGATGTCCTTGGTCTATTGCAGGCCGATTTCGTGATTTTGGATTGCGAAGTGGATTTCGAGGTACCTATAATTCTTGGAAGGCCTTTCCTAGCTACAGGGAAGGCCTTAGTTGATATGGAAGCGGGAGAATTGACCTTCCATGTTGGAGATAAAAAGGTGGTATTACATGTGTGCAAGTTTATAAGGCAACCAAATAGCACCGAAGTGTGCTCGTTTGTTGACATTGTCACGGCAGTGATAGTGGATGACACAAGCGCAATGATTAATGTTGAAGATCCACTTGAAGCGGTACTTTTGAACATGGAGGCTAATGATGATGTCGGGAGAATTGAATGTGTAAATGCTTTGCATGGTATGGGCTCGTACTCTTATGAGCCTAGGAAGTTATCATTGGACCTTGACAATCGAAAAACTCCCCCAACTAAGCCATCTATTGAGGAGTCGCCAATGTTAGAGTTGAAACCACTTCCTCCTTACCTCAGGTATGTATACTTGGGTCCTAATTTCACTTTACCTGTTCTTCTTTCGTATTGCTTAACTAACTTGTAGGTTGACGCCACTTTGGCGGTGCTACAAAAGTGCAAGCGGGCGATTGGATGGACCTTGGTGGATATTCGGGGTATAAGCCCCGCTTTTTACATGCACAAGATAATATTGGAGGAGGATGCAAGGCCGTCTCTTGAACACCAAAGAAGATTGAATGAAGCTATGCAAGAGGTAGTGAAGAAAGAGGTTATCAAGTGGTTGGATGCCGGTGTGGTCTACCCAATCTCAGATAGTTCATAGACCTCTCCGGTCCAATATGTGCCAAAGAAGGGGGGTATGACGGTCGTCACAAATGCCAACAATGAATTGATTCCTACCCGTATGGTCACGGGTTGGAGAGTGTGCATGGATTATAGAAAGCTCAACAAGGTCACTAGAAAAGATCATTTCCTCTACCATTCTTGGACCAAATGCTTGATCGGTTAGCGAGCCGGGCTTATTATTGCTTCCTTGATGGCTATTCGGGGTACAATCAAATTCTCATTGCCCTGGAGGATCAGGAAAAGACAACCTTTACATGTCCGTATGGCACATTCGCTTTCTCAAGAATGCCATTTGGACTTTGTAATGCTTCGGCAACCTTACAAAGATGTATGATGGCAATCTTCACCGACATGGTGGAGGATATTCTGGAGGTCTTTATGGATGATTTTAGTGTGGTGGGGGACTCCTTTGAAGAATGCCTAATGAACTTAGACAAAGTGTTTAAAAGATGTGAAGAAACCAATCTTGTACTTAACTAGGAGAAATGTCACTTCATGGTGCAAGAGGGTATTGTATTGGGGCACAAAATCTCAAGGCATGGAATTGAAGTCGATAAGGCAAAAATAGAGGTCATTTCAAGGCTCCCTCCCCCTACTTCTGTCAAAGGGGTGAGGAGGTTTTTGGGCCACGTCGGGTTTTATCGGCGATTCATTAAAGACTTCTCAAAAAATGTGAACCCGCTTTGTAAATTATTGGAAAAGGATGAAAAGTTTATCTTCGATGAGAGGTGTATGGAATCTTTTGAGTTATTGAAACAAAAGTTGACCACTACTCCTATAATCACCGCACCTAATTGGGAATTGCCTTTTGAACTTATGTGTGACGCGAGTGATGTCGTGGTAGGTGCGGTACTTGGCTAAAGACTCAACAAGATGTTCCACCCGATGTACTACTCAAGCAAGACGATGAATGAAGCTCAAAGAAACTATACAGTCACTGAGAAGGAGTTGCTAGCTATTGTGTTTGCCATGGAAAAGTTCCGACCATACCTTATGGGGGCCAAGATAATTATCCATACCGATCATTCCGCCCTTAGGTACTTGATGACAAAGAAAGATTCAAAGGTGAGGTTGATGAGATGGGTGCTACTTCTTCAGGAATTTGATCTAGAAATTGTGGACCGAAAAGAAAGTGAAAATCAAGTGGCCGACCACTTGTCCCGCGTGGAGGAAGAAGGGAGGCCGTCCGACGGCCTTGAGATAAATGATGCTTTCCCGGTTGAACAACTCCTTGCGTTGTCTATGCATAATATGCCGTGGTTTGCCGATGTGGCCAATTATATTGTGACCGGTATAGTTCCGTATGAGCTCTCTTCTAACCAAAGGAAGAAGCTTAAGCGGGATAGCTTGGATTACTATTGGGCTGAGCCCTACTTGTTTAAAATTTTCACCGATGGTGTGATTCGCCGATGTGTCCCGGAAGAAGAACAATTGAGTATTTTGGAGTCTTGTCATTCCTCTCCTTATGGTGGTCATAGGATGAGAACGGCTTCTAAGGTGCTTAGTTGCAGTTTCTATTGGCCTTCTTTATTCAAGGATGCCGGTGACTTTGTGAAAAGATGTGATGAATGCCAACGTGCCGGAGGGATTTCGAAGAAAGATGAGATGCCCCTTAACACAATTCTAGAGGTTGACATTTTTGATGTTTGGGGGATAGATTTTATGGGACCATTCGTAAGTTCTTGTGGCAACACCTACATCTTGGTAGCGGTGGATTATGTGTTGAAATGGGTTGAGGCCATAGCTTTGCCAAATAATAAAGCTTGAAGTGTGGTGGCGTTCTTGAAAAAGAGTATCTTCACGAGATTTGGTACTCCACGTGCCATCATCAGTGACGGTGGTTCTCATTTTTGCAACCGGGCTTTTGACTCTTTACTAGCCAAGTATGGGGTAACTCACAAGGTGACCACTCCTTATCATCCTCAAGAAAGTGGCCAAGTTGAGGTTTCTAACCGAGAGATCAAGAGTATTTTGTCCAAGACTGTCAATGCAAATAGGACCGACTGGTCGAAGAAATTGGACGATGCTCTTTGGGCTTATCGTACAGCTTTCAAGACCCTGATTGGTATGTCACCGTACCGGTTGGTGTTTGGGAATGTTATCTTTCGGTGGAATTGGAGCATAAGGACATGTGGGCCTTGAGAAAGTTGAACTTAGAGTGGGACATAGCTACTAATCTCCAGGTTGAACAATTGAATGAACTTGATGAGTTTAGATTCCATGCTTACTCCAGCTCGTCCTTGTACAAGGACAAGATGAAGTACCTTAACGACAAGTATGCCAGAGGGAAGGAATTCAAAGTTGGTGACATGGTTCTTCTTTTCAACTCTCGGTTAAGGTTGTTTTCGGGAAAGCTAAAGTCTAAGTGGAGCGGTCCATTTGAAGTGGTTGGTGTAACTCCTTTTGGTGCCATTGATCTCAAAAATAAGAATGGTGAAGTTTTTCGGGTCAATGGGCATCATGTCAAGCATTACTTGGGAAAGTTTGATGACAGCCACATGGAGGCACTTATTCATTTGAAGTGATTGTGATGGTAACATGCATCGTGCCGCGACGTTAAATCAGGCGCTTCTTGGGAGGCAACCCATGTCTTTTTCTCTCTTTTTTTCGGTTGTAGAGTAGGATTTTTGAGCTGATAGTTTGTGAAGTGTTGCAGGGATAATGTTGAACCAGTGCAGGACAAAACAATGCAAAATGAGCAATCTCTGAAGTTTGGCCACGCGGTTGCGCACCAAAGTAGTGCGGTCCGCGTGGGCTTGAGCAGTTGTGTGTTAAGTCCTAGATGAATCAACGCGGTCCGCGTTAGAAACTAAAAATTTGCAACTCTCTGAAGTTTTGCCATGCGGCCGCGCACCAAAACAGTGCGGTCCGCATGGCTTGAGCAACAATTTATGAAGGATGGTAAATCCAACGCGGTCCGCGGCCATTTCTATGCGACCGCGCTGGTAGGTAAGTCGTGGGTCCCAGGGTCCTTATATAAATAGAGGCCTGGGGCCTCATTTGAACCTTTTCGCAAAAATTGTCACTGAAGCTCAAATTTTTACTGTTCATCACCATACTTGTGCACTAAGTCAAAATCATTCCCTGGTAACAATTCTTGCCCATTTCATTCGTAGTATAATGTTCTTTGTTTCTTTTAATTTCTTCTCATTAGTATAACTTCTTATTTCTTCTCTTTCTTCTTAGTTTTAACTATTAGAATAGATTTGCTGTGTTTTACCTTAAGCAAAAGGGCATGAATTCAAGTTAAATAATTGAGTAGGGACACTTATAACCCAAAATTGTGAACAAAAATTAGAATTAATTGCAAAAATCTACTCAGTTAATTTTCATCCCTACGCGGCCGGGCACCCTTTATGTGCGGTCCGTGTCATACCTACGCAGCCGCGGTCCAAATAAGTGAGGACCGCATCGGTAGATTCAGAGAGTTTCCTCCTGGGGCGATTGCAACGCGCGGTCCGCGACCCACTTTTGTGCGGTCCGCGTACGGACCGCGGCGGTAAATTCAGAGAAGGGTGTCTTTAGAACATCTCAAGCGCGGACCACGCTCCATCAGCGCGGCCGCGTGACTCTTTTGAGCGGTATGCGCCCCTCTACCTGTGTCACCATGTCTGCAACTCTTGAACTTAACTGTTTTGTCCAATTCATCTCATATGCTTCTACTAACAATGTTAGACATGTATTACATACAGATAATGGTCAAACAACGTGGGGGCAAAGAAAAACAACCCGGGAGAGGTGGTTCCTCCCGAGAGGGTAAAGGCAAGCGGGTGGTCAAACTCACTCCCCAGGTTTGGGACAATATAAAAAAGACATGAAAGCTAATACGGGAAGCTGACAGAGCGGCTTCGCACTCTACAGGGAGTGAGTATGCTCTATCCCGGGACATCACTTCAGAGTCTACCCCCACCCACGCTTCCATATCATTCCAGCTGCGTGATTCTCCTTCTACTGATCATGGTGATGCAGCTACCTCCAAGAAACCAATGAATGTAGTTTCGGACTCGTCTGATGAGTCCGTAGCTAAAAGTGCAGAAGAATACTCCACCTCCCCTACAGCTTCATTATCAGGAGAGAGCGGTAGGTATGGTGAGGGGGGTGAGCCCCAAGTTGGAGTTGTTGATAGGACGAGGAAGCCGGAAGCATGGGCTGATCGATTTGTGAGCGAACTGGCCTTCCGCAGATTTCGGGAGTGGTGGCCCAAAAGGAAATTGATTCCGGAGAGAAAATTCATTGATGCTGATATTATCCCTATAAACCCTCATGTGCAAGCTCAATTCCGAACCAGAGAGGGTTGGGGATTGTTTAAGGAGCATTGTGAAATGGCCAACGAACATATGGTAAAAGAGTTCTACTGCAATGTTCATCATGTAGTACAAGACTCAAAAGCAACGAAAGTGCGGGACACTATAGTGATATATGATGGAAAGTCCCTGAATGATTTTTTGGGTTTCAATGAAGAGGACGAATCCCAATACTTAGAAAAGCTGGAAATGAAAGAAGAGGTTCGTCCTTGGTTGGCCCAACACTTGGTAACTTCGGGTACTGTCCCAACTTGGTTGAAAGCAGGGGAGAGGATTCTGAGGAACACTCTCAATTTTGAAGCTAAGGGTTGGTTGACATTTGTGTGTAGTAGACTAGACCCCTCCACCCATGATCATTCCATTCCCATTTCCCGTGCTATTCTATTGGCATCTATCATGGCGGGGTTTCCTCTCAATGTGGGCAACATTATATCGAGGGTGATCTCTACAGTCGGATAAGAGACTAGCACGAACTATCCCTTCCCGAACACACTCTCCCTGTACTTTAGACAATTGAAAGTGAAGAGAAAGAGGTATGATGTCAAGGTACCTCCAGTGGCTCCTTACTCTTGGTACAGTCAGTTGGGTCCGGACAACCCAAAGAAGGGCAAGAAGACCCAGGCCTCCACTTCCACCGCACCTGGCCAGTCTGAGGAGCCAGCGATTATTCTGCCTCCCATTGAGCCTTCCACCATCCCTAGTGTCGGTCCATCTACTTCAGCGGACCCGGGTGTGCCTTGATCGAAGACTTACCGGTTCACTGCCCATCAGCTCAGTCAGTCCTTAGCCAGTTTGAACAACTAGATGTCAGCTGCGACATCCAAGTTGTCCACTCTGACCACTGCAGTTTAGACATCGTCAGCTCCTGCTACTGTTGAGATTCCTCCGTCTATAGAGGAAACACTGAAGAAGATCCTAGCCAACCAGGAAAAGATGATGAAGACATAGGATGCCTTGACTAAGGCGGTTGGAGCACACAACAAGGCCTTGGATAAGCTGGCTCGGGAGCACAAAAAGTTGAGGAAGCAGAAGGCTTCCAAGGAGTCAGTGACACAGCTGAGAGCAGATGTAGATAAGCTCATGGCAGATCAGCTGCCAATTGATCTATTATTTGGAGATCCAGCCGGAGAGACAGCTGCAGTTCAGCCATCTGAGGAGGAGCAGAGGCCAAAGAAGAAGAGAAAATTCCCTAGCACAGCGGGAGTTGTGATAGAGGTGGCTCCGACTCAGGAGGGTACCCCGAGTGTTCCACTTGTGGTAGAGCATGTTCCTGATCCGACTCTTGTCCCAGCAGCACAACAGCAGTAGGCCGGGGACCAGTCTAAGGTTCCCGCCAGTATAGAGGACCTGGAGACCACTGATCAGCCCAGAGCGACAGATGCGGCTTGAGGGGCCACTCTATATCCTTTCCTTTTTCTTATGCTTATTTTGATAGTTAGAATTGGGGACAATGCTAGCTTTTATTCGTGGGGGTGTGGCCCTACCATTTTGATTAATACTATGGATGACTGTACATATTCTTTTACTTTCAGTACATTCGTAGTTGTAGATGGCTTGTATATAATTGTTCACTCTAGATGCTTTTCAACCTCATGTATATATTCATCACCCCTAGCTGTATATTCTACTCCCCTTTTGTACATATTCATTCAGTTTTCATTTTGGTTTTCTATTTTTGTTAAAATTTTTCATTTTTAGCTGCAAAGTTAGGCTCGAAGCCTTTTTGTTTTGTTTTGATGTTTTCAATAAGCCCTTGGTTTTCTTAATGCCACGGTTCTTTCCAAGGGTAGAGTGTTGTGCGAACCGGGTGGCTCTTCCCAATGATAGATGGCGTGACAACCTTCTTAAGGGTTTGAGTCCGTTTTGTTTTTTTTTTCTCTTTTTGGTTTTCAAGATTTGGTAGTTAAGGGTACCTCAGGCAAAGCTTCACTTGGTCCTAACACACTTTCCCTTGATCCCATGGTCAAAGACATGATATTGTATTTAGGATGGTGAAAGTCATGGCCTTGAGACTCTTGTGTTGACCAAACTTTCATCACGTGGTCAATATGGGCCACTGTGCACTTGAATCGTAACTAAGGTTGTTGTGGGCACTCGACTCCGTCTTTAGAAATCCTTGAGCGTGTGGTGAGGATTTGAATAGTGAGCCTAAGTACCGATCCGATGGTCTAGAACTTGCCCCGAATGTTTGTTGAGGCGAAATCATAGGTGAAACTTGACTTGAGAAGTGATTATAGGCCATCTTTGATCAAAACTGCCTAATTTGAACAATTCCCATGACCTACCAATGAAATGATCCCTAGTTCACCCCTTTTGAGCCTTAAACCTTCTTCTTTCATGAGTCAAAGTTACAAGCATATACCCGTTCTTAATGAAACCCTCTCTTGGCACCCAAATCTTCCCATGAGTAATGGAAAATATCTAAGTTTGGGGGAGAGACAAGAAAGGCACCGATATGGTAAAAAGGCACAAAAGCAAAAGAAAAGGAAGGCAATGAAAAAGAGAAAAATTCAAAAAGAAAGACAAAAGTGAATAAGAACCAAAAAGAGGGTTCAAGGTCAACAAAAAAGTGAAAAAGATGTGAAAAAGGTGAACAAAAAGGAGTAAGGTTTGAATTGCAAAATAAAGAGTGACAATGTGTCTCTCTAACTCCTTGAAGGAAGAAATACTCAAATGAGTCAAGAAAGTATGCCAAAATGAATCAAAAGAAGTGCTTAAGGGAAGACTGAACCCAATTGTACAACCACATATCCTACCTCTACCCAAAAGCCTTCACAATGACTCCTCAAAATCCCTACATGATCTTGAGTTGAGAGAAGCCTTCATTAGTGGATACTTATATGAGGAGCAAGCATATGTTACTTAGAGCCGGACTTATGGCCTTTTCTTTTAGAGAGATGAGAGAAATTTCATCCACCTCGGTTTGTGTGCCAATACTCTAAAAGGTGAGGATAGCTTAATGTACGAGTTTGGGTTCCACAATGACCAAAGTAATTGAGAGAAGCTCTTTGATGAATATGTGTTAACTCTTGATGCTCTTGTGTCACACTTGAACCACAAGTTTTCAAAATTTAAATGTGTTAATGATGCATTCGCATTAAGGGAAATTGTTAGTCCCAATTGATACTTGTCGAGGTTATTTTAGGATAAACAGGAATCACTTGGGCGTTTTTCTTTGAGGGGTAGGTCTCATTTTATTTGCTTGAGGACAAGCAAAGGTTTAAGTTTGGGGGAGTTGATAACTGTGATTTTTACATATTTTATACCCATTCTTGGCTAGGCTTTGTGCATGAATTACCATAAATTAGTCCCAAAGAGCTTACAAGTTGTACTTTATTGCAGGTTTGAGCGACAAGATGACAAACGTCAAAGATCAGCTCGAAAAAAGGAGTGAAATCTGCGAAGCGTCAAAGGACATGTGAAGTGGGGAACAAAATTGACCTGTGCGGACCGCATTTATTTGCCATGCGGTCGCGCAGAAAAGTTCAGAGACTGCAATAACCCATGGTGACCTGTGCGGACCGCACTTATTTGCCACGCAACTGCGCAGGAAAGTTCAGAGACTGGTGATTTTTGTCAAGCCTTCCACGCGGCCGCATCCCTTTTTACGCGGTCCGCGCCCTTCAGCCAGCGCGGTTGCGCCCAAGTACTACGCGGTCCGCGCCTCTCAGCTAACACAGCCGTGCAACCTTTGTGTGTGGTCTGAGGCCTCAGTTTCAGACACCATCACTGAAGACCAAAGAGCCCTCCGCGGCCGCGCGACATTTGTGCGCGGTCCGCGCCAGATCCTAAGGGGTATTTTCGTCCAGTTTTTCCTGTGTAGTATAAATAGAACATTTTACTTTTTTAGCAAGAGGAGAGAATCAGATATATCTGTTGCACTCGTGAGACTCAAGTTTTAGCCTATTTTGGTTAATTTCATCTTGTTTTATCATAGATTCTTGTAGATTAACTTTGTAGTTAATTAATATGATAATTTTATCTCTTATTTCTTCAATTTCTATTCCTATTATGTCTAGCTAAACTCATTAGCTAGGGTTTTGGCTCAACCCTAGTATGGGTAACTAATGGGTGTGATTGTTTAATGCTTGAATGATGTTGGGTGTTTGCTATTTGGGTTAATTTTATGGTTTAATTAGGATTTTGGTGGTTGCAAACACCGAGTCTAGCTTTGTGGGTCTTGACTCTTCTTGAGAAAGAGTGTCTATGACTTCAAAATTGACCCAACAAGGAATTGGGATGGACCCATGAGAATGGTAGTCCCAATTAACGGGTTAAACCTTGAGAGAGTAATTACCCAGCTTGAATCATAAGTTTCTTGGGCATATCAGCCTACCCAAATGGTCTTGAAAAAGTCAATTAGGCAAAATCATTCTCTCTACCGAGAGGTGTGAGAGTGAGAGCAATCATGCAACGGTTATAGCATAAGCCCCATAATCATCATTCTTGTATTAGGAATCTCTACCCGTTAGTTGACCACCTAGGTAAATGCCACGAGCCTAGTGCTTTTCTCTATCTTGCATACAACCTAGAATCAATATTTAAGCATAACTTAGTTTTAAACTAGTAGTTATTAAATCGTAGTTGATAATTATAAAATCCCAAAAAATGATAGAAGTACAATTAGGAGTCAAAACGCATCTCTAGACTAAGCAATTACTCAACTCCCTTTTCTAGCTCCCTGTGGAAATTGACCCCGATACCACTATTGGGTAAAAGTATTAGCGCCCACTCTTCCTACGGTTGAGTCCGCTGCGATCACTGATCCTGCAATAATAAAAATGCTCGACGAGCTCACCAAAAGAATTGATACGGGGGAGAAGAAAAATGAAGATAATGATAAAAAAGTAGAAACATACAACTCCCTAGTTGATAATATATCGAGGCACCCCCGATCCTAAAGGGATTGGATAGGAAAAAGTTTGTGCAAAAAACTTTTCCTCAGAGTGCAGCTCCAAAGCCCATTCCTAAGAAGTTTCGTATGCTGGTTATACCTAAATACAATTGGACCAGCGATCCTAATGAACACATCACTTCGTACACGTGCGGAATCAAAGGAAATGACTTAGATGATTATGAGATTTAGTCCCTTTTGCTGAAAAGTTTTGGGAAAACTTTGTCAAAGGGAGCAATGATTTAGTATCACAACTTGCCACCAAATTCCATTGACTCATTTGCCATGTTAGCTGATTCTTTCGTGAAGGCACACATCGAGACCTTAAAGGTCGCAACAAGAAAATTGAACGTTTTTAAGAGAAGACAAAGAGAAAATGAAATGCTAAGGGAGTTCGTATCCCGATTTCAAATGGAACGCATAGAGTTGCCACCGATCATAGAAGATTAGGCCATTCAAGCTTTCACCCAAGGGTTGAACGAGCGGAGTTTGATAGCATCACAACAGTTGAAATAAAATTTGATTGAGTATCTAGTTGTAACTTGGGAAGATGTGCACAATCGATATCAATCGAAAATCAGGGTCGAGGACGACCAATTAGGAGCACCTTCTGGTTCAGTACCTCCCAATAAGTTGGAAGTTAAAACCCCGAGAGACGTTAACAAGGAGCCAAGTTCGAACAGAGAACGATATCAACCATATATCGTGGATCGAAGGAATAATGGTTCATGACGCAATCCCTCCCAGAATGATCGAAGAAGAGATCGAGAGAGGAATTCTCGAGGACTTATGAGCAAAAGTGGTTTTGATAAGCATGCTGATCTCGTGGAAGCACCTTGTTTATCGGACTATAACTTCAACATCGATGCATCGGGAATTGTATCGGCAATCAGCAAGATCAAAGATACTATATGGCCCAGACCCATACAGACTGATCCTTCCCAAAGAAACACAAATTTGATTTTCAAGTATCATGGCATGCACGACGACAAAATCGAGGATTGTAGGCAATTGAGGGAAGACGTAGACCCTCTATTCAAAGAGGGTCAGCTTTGAGAGTTCCTCAAAGATCGAGCTAAGAATCATTTTAGAGAAAAGGACGACAATAGGAAAAATGAACAGGAGGAACCCTAACAAATCATTCATATGATCGTCGGTGGGCTCGATGTCCCATAGGGACCCGTATTCAAATGCACTAAGGTGTCAATCACTAAGGAAAAATGAACTCGATATTATGTACCCAAAGGCTCCTTATTATTCAACGACGAAGAAGCCGAACGTATTTCTCTGCCATACAACAACGCTCTTGTAATTTCTAGTTTATTAAATAAAGTTAAAGTTAAGCATGTTTTAGTGGATCCAAGTAGCTCGGTAAATATCATACGATCGAGGGTCATGGAGAAACTCGGTCTACAAGATCAAAGTGTGCCCGCAACTCGGGTCTTAAACATCTTCAACATGGCCAGTGAAACAAATAAAGGGGAGATTATTTTACTAGTGAACGTAGCTGGAACTATTCAAGATACCAAGTTCCACGTAATTGAGGGAGACATGAGGTATAATGCCCTACTCGAAAGGCCTTGGATCCATAACATTAGTGAAGTCCCTTCGACTCTTTACCAAATGATGAAATTTCCAACAATGGACGGTGTAAAAATAGCATACGAGGAGCAGCATGCCGCAAAGGAATTGTTTGCGGTCGAAGAGGTAACACCGATATCAGCGCTATCAGCTTCGGATAGGTCGAGCATCAAAGGTAAACAAGAAGCCAAATAGCAATCACAGCTACCAGCTTCGATCGAATCGGGAAAATAGGAGATAGAAGAAGATAAGGATTTTCTGACCCCACGAAGCTTATTATTCCCGAAGACTCCGACGCCACCAAATCAATGGTCGAAGTGCTTGAATAGGTTATATTGATCGAGCACCTGCCCGAGCAAAAGGTATACCTAGGAACGGGGTTAACCCCCAATCGCAGGAAAAAGCTTTTTCAATTTATTATTGATAACAAGGATTAGTTTACTTTGCCCTATTTAGATATGACAGGTATTCCACCGGAGATAACGACGCATCGGCTAAGCCTTGACCCCAGGTTCAAACTGGTGAAACAAAAGAGAAGGCCTCGGTCCAAGGTAAAGCATGAATTCATGAAGGACGAGGTAACTAAACTTCTCAAAATAGGGTCCATTCGAGAAGTAAAATATCCCAAATGGCTAGCCAATATAGTCGTAGTCCCTAAAAAAGGGAACACACTTAGAATGTGTGTAGACTATAAGGAGTTAAACAAGGCACAGCCCAAAGACTCTTTTCCGCTGCCGAACATTGATCGCGTGATCGACGTCATGGCGAGACATGAGATCCTTACCTTTCTCGATGCCTATTCCGGGTATAACCAAATTCAAATGAACCCGGAAGACCGGGAAAAGACTTTATTTATTACTAAGTACGGAACATATTGTTATAGCGTGATGCCCTTCGGGCTAAAAAATGATGAAGCTACTTACCAACGCCTAGTAAATAAAATGTTTGAAGAACAAATAGTTAATCGATGGAAGTTTAAATTGATGACATGCTATTTAAGCCCCTACGCGCAGATGACCATTTGACTCATTTGTAGGAAACATTCGATATTTTTAGGAGATATAACATGAAGCTCAACCCTGAGAAATGTGCTTTCGGGGTTGGTTCAGGCAAATTCCTGGGCTTTATGGTTTCGAGCCGAGGGATCGAGATCAACCCCGATAAAATCAAGGCCATCGAAGACATCATCGTCATAGATAGTGTAAAGGCTGTGTAGAGGCTAACTGGACGAATAACTGCTTTACGCTGATTCATGTCGACGTCGTTGGATCGAAGACACAGATTTATCTCCTTGTTAAAAAAGAAGAACGATTTTAGTTGGACCCCGAAGTGCCAACAAGCATTAGAGGAATTAAAGCGATACCTATCGAGCCCACTGCTGCTTCACACTCCAAAGGAATATAAGAAACTTTACTTGTACTTGGCAGTATAGGAAATCGCGGTAAGTGGTGTCCTAGTTCGGGAGGAGCAAGGTACGAAATTTCCCATTTATTATGTAAGTCGCACCTTAGGAGAAGTAGAAACTAGGTATCCACACTTAGAGAAATTGGGACTTGCACTTATAAGCGCTTCTTGAAAATTAAAACCATACTTTCAATGGCACCCTATATACGTGTTAACCATATACCCACTTTGTAATATTTTACATATGCTCGAACTATCAGAATGATTGGCCAAATGGGCCGTCGAACTCAGTGGGTACGACATCGATTATCAACCTCGAACGATCATCAAGTCCCAAATTTTGGCAGATTTCATGGCCGATTTCACGCCAACCCTCATGCCCGAAGTTAAAAAATAACTTTTGTTAAAATCAGGCACATCATCGGGGGTGTGGACCTTTTTCACAGACGGTGCTTCAAATGTGAAGGGTTCCTGGTTAGGCATCTTTCTGAAGCCACCCACGGGTATCACCATTAGCCAGTGTATCAAAACGTCTAGGTTGACTAACAATGAGGCAGAGTATGAAGCCATGATTGCAGGTATCAAGGTAGCTAAACACTTGGAGGCAAAAGTCATTGAAGCCAAGTGTGACTCTTTATTTATAGTGAACCAAGTAAACAAAAGCTTCGAACTTCGAGAGGACAGAATACAAAGGTATTTGGATAAGTTGCCGTTAAATTTGCACCACTTCAAGGAGTGACTTTAGACCATGTACCTCAAGAACAAAATAGTGAGGCCAATGCACTTGCGAATTTAGGGTCATCGGTCGAGGAAAACGAGATTAGTCCGGGGACTATCGTCGAACTATCGAGATATGTGATCGCGGAGGGCCATGCCGAGATATACTCTACGAGCTTGACCTCGGATTAGAGGAATAAGTATATAGAATATTTTAAAAATAGAAAGCTCCCATCAGACCCTAAAGAGTCAAGAGCCCTACGAACCAAAGATGCTCTATTTATATTGGATAAAGATGGAACATTATACAAAAGGGCATTCGACGGACCATTAGTGGTATGTTTAGGGCCGGGGGACACCAATTATGTTTTACGAGAGGTCCATGAAGGCACTTATGGGAACCACTCCGGCGCTGAATCATTGATTCACAAAATCATTATAGCAAGGTACTACTGGGATAGAATGGAAAAAGACTCTAAGGAGTTTGTCAGAAAATGTGATAAATATCAAAGGTTTGCTCCGATGATCCATCAGCCCGGAGAGCAACTTTATTCGGTCCTATCGCCATAGCCATTTATGAAATGAGGAATGGATATTGTCGGCCCTTTATCAACGGTCCCATGTAATGCTAAATTCATTTTGTTTATAACTGACTACTTTTCTAAATGCGTAGAAGCACAATCCTTCGAGAAGGTCATAGAAGAAGAAGTGATAGAAATCATCAAGGATCACATCGTGTGTCGATTAGGGATACCTGTCGAAATCGTATGCGACAAAGAAAGCAATTCGTCGGTAGCAAGGTAATAGAGTTTCTCGAAGAACACAAAATAATGGATCTTATCAACGCCGTATCACCCAAGAGGAAATGGACAGGACGAATCGATGAACAAGACTATCATTCAAACTTAAAGAAAAGGTTGAACGATGCTAAGGGGAAATGGAGAGAAGTTCTACCCGAAGTCCTTTGGGCATATCGAACAACATCGAAGAATAGCATGGGGCAACCCTGTTCTCCTTAGTATATGGCTCTGCGGCCTTAATTTTAGTCGAGGTCAGGGAACCTAGCGTCAGATTTTGACATGCAACGGAGGAATCAAATTATGAGGCTATGAATACAAGCCTCGAATTATTAGATGAAAACGAGAAGCTTCCCTTGTTCGGTCGGCTGCACAGAAGCAAAAAATTGAGAGATACTATAATAGAAGAGCCAACCTTCACTACTTCGGGATCGGGGACTTAGTTCTAAGGAAATTCACCAGGGAAACTAAGCCCAAATTAGGAAGGACTATATCGGGTCCTTGGTGTCATCGGAAAGGGATCTTACAAATTTGGCACAATGGAGGGTGAACAATTGCCAAACAATTGGAATGTGTTACAACTGAAACAATATTATTGTTGAAGTATGACTCCCTCTCTCTTTTCCATTTGTATTTGATACTAACCTATTGCACGTGTTCGATCGAAGACGTCAAGAGAACTCTTAAGCACGAAGACCTTAGGTTTTAAAGCACACGTTGTGCTCTTTTTCCCTTAGATCAATTTTTATCCCAATTGGGTATTTTCGGCGAGGTTTTTAGCATGGAAAGAATTATGTGCTACCTGAGGAAATTTCAAATAGTATCCAAGTCTTCTTTACAATCAACTTCGAATACTGAGGGGCATCATCCTCGAATGTTATATTTTCAAGAAAAATACTTCATGTAAAAGGGTCTCGATAAGGAAACTTTGTAGTGGGCCAAACGGTTGAATGAACCGTGTCCACATATATTAGTCGAGTCCCGATGACAAAACATGTACGCATATGTATTATTTAATGAAACACTATTTCTTTATCAAACACTTTGTGTCTCAAAGAAAATTAGCTACTATACGAGCGCCATACTTATGATTCTGCGAATTGGCTTAAGGGCCAACCGCAAATATACCTCGAACGCTCGTCGACAATTAACATATTCGAGTTATCTAAACTCAAATTCGTAAGACCTCAAAGAGGCACCCCTTGATCTATAGGCCAAGGCCATCGTTCTCGGGGACAAACACTTCGAACTAGGGAACAATTCCAAGAGGAATACACAAAGGCTATGACCAAATTAATGCAGCTCGGAGACGTCTGAATCCCGCAATCACAACAGGCCTTCAAATTCTTTGAAAAACAGGTTAAAAAGGCTACCCTCGGTGAATAATCAAAAAGGGCTTCAATAAAATCAGCCTTCAAAAGAAAAAAAAACTTAAGAGGTATCAACTTATTTTAACAAAAACATGCTAAAGCACATAAATCAGAAAGATTTTGATCAACATCTAACCCTCAAAAAGCCCAAAGGGTAAAAAACACATGCTAAGGCATAAAGAAATTTTCGCTAAGTATTTTAAGCCAAAAGAGGGTAATAGTAGCCATCTTTTAGAGGTTATATCGGTCTGATCTAAGAAAGCCTAAGGGCCAATACGCTTAGAGTTCGAGATCTTATTTTTACTCCATCCAAACCCAAGGGTTTGACTATCCCGAGCCTAAACAAACATTAACTCGATTATGGCTCGGGGACTCGCTGTCATCCGACACAAAACCATAAGGGTCATGGTAACATCGATGAAGCCACCTGAGACCAAAGTCTCTAACACACCGTTTAAAGCATAAGATTGTGCTTAAAAAAATTACAAGGCAAAAGACATATTTATAAAGATCGGGAAGACATTCAAGAGAAACTTGCTTTTATAGAAAGGTCATAACCTGGAGCGTGTATTTCCTCGAGGGTTTCCCTCCCAGATTGGCACCTCGCCAAGTCATTACTTTATCGCTCTCGATTGGAGGCCTCCCTTAGCCGCATTTGAGCAGCCTCAACATCAGCCAGGTACACGGGTATAGACTTGTCACCCAAGATTTTCATCTCCCCAACCTCAGCCTTGGCCTCAGCAAGCTCGGCTTCGAGCTCCTCTATCCTCTTGGCCTTGGCCAAACTTTTCTCTTTTACGCCCCAAAGTTAGACCTCGTCCGATAACAATTTGGCCAAGGAAGCCTCTTTCTCCACATTAAGTCGGTCCATGTTCTCCTTCCACCAATCGCAGTCAGCTTTGACTTGATTAACCTCCCCTCGGAGCAGCTCGATCCTCTCTAGTTTTTTCTGCAACCGAGATACTGAAGTATTAGCCTCCATAGTTGAGTTGAGTAGACTGTACTCTTTCAAAATGATATTGAACTGAACACAAGCCCGACTCCTTCCTTACGAGCCTAGGCCAAGCCTGCTTGGAGGTCCCTCATCTGCTCCTCTTTCTTCGCATAGAGGCATTTGAGGGCATCCCTCTCCTTGATAAGTTTCTTGAGATCGGCCCAGCACCTACTCAACTCGCCTTGGGACTTTTTGAACACCTCCGATGAAGCGCCATAGCCTATGAAGAAATAAAGAAGTCAGCATAAGAAGAAAATAAAATTAAACATGATAATAGGGAATGAGGTTTACCTGGTTCAAGATGTGACGAGCCTCGTCAAAAACAATCGACGCATCTAGGTCAGAAACATCATCGACCCTTGTAAGTCAGCCACGTAATATGTTTTCCCCATCATGGGTCGTTCCCACATCTGGGGTCTCCATTGTTCGAGCCTCCTAAAATTGCTCTTCAAAAAATTGATGTCCGGGAGGCGAATCATCGATAGTGATTGCCCTGCAAGCCACTTGGGGCACCCTTTCCCTTTTAAAGAACCCTACTACCGGACCCTCCAGGCACCCTTGCTGTTTGTTCGTCATGGAAGGAAACCTCTTCTGCGCCCGATGACTCAGGAGATGAATCCGTTGTTAGGAATCATTAAATCATATAAATGGTTGTTCAGGCCTAGTCTTTCCGGCAATTGCAATGGCTTCTTTATTTCTTCATGTTCAAAAAAATAAGATGTTTAGATCCGCTGGGACTCAATCTCATCCATTTTTTTTGAAAACGTGGACTAGTATCATAACACAAATATTGGAATATAGTATAACATGTGATTTCCACCGAACATAAAGGAAAAAACTCTTATGACTGCACAAATATGATATATGGATATATCAATTCTAGCAATTTTCAAATAGATCAGGATCGCTGGATGCCTGAAATGTAATTGGTGAATCTCTATGTATATCGATATGTATAATAAGATCGTATTAAATAAAGAGTATGTTATTATTTTAGATTTAACCAATTTGATGAATTACTCCTAAAGGTTGACATCAAACTAGTGCTAGTTCACCTCACACTCCGCTTAGCCTTATCCCCCTCTAGGGGTATTTTAGTGATAGGTTCTATAAGAACTGGATGATCCTATTTGGTCAAATACCTAGTGACAAACTCCTAGCCTTTATGGCCCTGACCTGTAAATGGACCTTTATGAGCTTCTAAAATATCTTTTAGTCCATTACCAATACCCTAGTTGGTCCTATACATGTGACCTGCTATCAGAAAAAGAATTGCAATAGATAAATGGTTCACACCAATAATGGTAGTCGTTTTAGTATCTTAAGGATACATATGTATCCACGATTGAAAATAAATTGATAGTACCATATACCCTGTCTCGTATAGAGTATCTGAAAGTAAACAAATGTACACATACTTTGTCTTACATGTCATTCGAATCTAATTCGAGTAGACGATACTAAATCAATAAGGTATCGATTATATCTAGAAATGAATCAATAGAATCTTCTTCATTTTAAGATTTTAGGTTTAAGTTAGTCGCTTTTGTGAATGAAAGGAATTTACTCAAGGCACCTTCCGAGATCTCCTTGGTCCGAGGATGAGTCTCCTCGACCGTCACCGGCTCTGCTGCCTTCGAAGCCTCAACGTTTCCCTTCTTTTGAGAAACCAACTCGCAACCGGCGTCCTCCCCATACTCATCTTCATATTGTAGCTTTTGGGCTACGTCAACATAAAAATAAGCAGAGTTGCCCCTCGGCTTACGAGCCCCGCTCTTCTTAGGCTCCAGGTATCAGAAAGCGATGCTCTTCTCCTCTTTGTGTCCTTGTCTGGTGTGGGAACCACCTCTTCCCAGGCGGGGCCGTCCTCAACTCGGCAACATCTCTGAAGCCTGCATAGAAGGGAGTCAAATATGTGTGGAAGAAAATATTTTAGTAAGGAACGTCGTAAGCATACATGATAAACTTACCATTATTTTTAGCCTCCTATTTACCCTTCGCCAGGTCACGCCAGCAATGTTCGGCATAAGAGGAAGTTGCATCCAACTTTTAAACCTAGTCTTTGAGGTCGGTGAGTGCGTGGGGCATCCAGGAAATCGTTGCATAACTGATGAAAATGTCACACAAAGCAAAAAATGAAGCACGAAGATTAATGGCTAATTATGTTTGGGGTTCCATTTCTCAGGGAATGACATCTTCTACTCAGGGATAGGGTCTCAGGTCCTTACCCGCACGAACCGGCTCATCCAACCTATATTATTGTCCTCTTCAATACTTGCAAGAAAGGACTTCGTCGATCAGCTTTGGAGCTTGATTAATACTCGATAGAGCTTTGGTCAATACAGCCGTATAAGATGGGTAAGAGTGAATTCCAACCCTTCTGCCTTACCGGAGATAAGTGCAGCATAATCTCTATGCGCCAGAACGAGGGGTGCACCTGCCCGAGGGTCACCTGATACGTCTTGTAAAAATTGATGATACGGGTCGAGGGGACACAATGTGAAGGGGTAAGTGTAAACACTTATAAACCCCTCCACGTAAGTAGTGATGCTTTCTTCGGTGGGAGGGATTTGTACCACAACCTCGGGCCCCCAGTTTCAATCTTCCTTCACGGTGTCGAGCTGTTTCACCATTATCAAGCAAATATACCTCGATTCGTGCTCTCATCGACCAGGGACCGACGGAGGTTCTCAACTTTGAAGTCATTTTTTTTGGAAAAAAGGGCCAGGAACAATCTCGTGAAGGAGCGGCTCCACCGGCGTTTTGTCACCGGCCGACTGAGAAGAAGAAGAAGAGGCTTTCTCCTTTAAAGGGACGGCTTTGGAGGTTTTCACCATTGACTCAGATGAGATGAAGCGGAAAGGGGTGGAGTTTGGTATTTTCTGGTCTTCAAAGATCGAATCAACGAGGTTTTGAAGAGCAGAGACAGAGAGAGGAAGAAAATTAGAGAAATTGGTGAAGTTATGATTCAAAGGGGAAACATGTATTTATAGGTTCACGACGATGGTTCAATGGCGCTAGTGGCCGACCATTACTGGCAAGCATTTAATGTTTTGGGGTACCGAACCGACGTGATTCGTCACCTCGAACACTTATGTCACGAGGATGACGTTATTATCGGTGTCTCTGGAACATCGAGGCTCAAGTCGTTTCTTACCATTTTATTCTAAGAAACGAGGGGACTGTCTGTATACGGTGAAAATCGGGGCTACCCGATTTTGGTCTTCGATGGAGAAGTAATACCATGTCGAAAAATTAGAACGTCGAGCTCGGGGTCGAAGATCCTCTCCAGGGTCATGGTCGATAACATTTACCGAGGTCAGGAGAAGGCATGTTTCGAGGTGATGTCGATATGATGTCAATATAGGAAAAAGCGAGATACCCGCAATGGGTCGGAGATCACGACATAAATTTCAGAATGGATTGGTCTTCAACGGTTAAACAGTTGTCAAATACGATTTTCTACTAGAATTGGAAGTATACCTTATTTAGGAATCCCCTATTATATAAAGGGGGATCCCATCCATTTGTAACACATTGATCACTCCTCATTGATAAGAAGGTATACACTTGCTATTCTCTTGCTATTCTATTCATTGTCTAGTTGAGTTGTTTATTCATTTATTCTTCCCATTATCATACCTCAAGGTTGTCACAGCTCGAGGTCGAGATACTGGTTTGATCTACTTTATTCTTTAATTTATCTATTTATTTTCTTGTTTATCAATTGGTATTGAATCAAATTACATATCATTAAAACCACAATACAAGTTCAATTGTTAACCAATTTTTAGGGTAAACAAAGTGATCAATTGCTTATTTGTCTATCTGCATTTTAAGAACTTAGCTGGATGTAATGTGACTCACAATCCTATCATTCTTGGCGTGACTTCAACTTGTTGACATTTTTAACTTCTCCTTTTTTGTGAATTATGTATAAGCATTAAGTTTTGTACAAGTAAGAGACAAATAGCATCACAACACCTTGAACATTGTTAAATCCCTCTCACCTTTTTTTCTCCCTGAAAGTGATGATTTTTATATCAAATTGAGGCCAATTTTTAACCGTAAAAATGTGAGTGGAGAGCACCATCTCTCCCTTTAATTTATTTATCTCTATCGCATGTTTAGTTCGCATAATGAAATACTATATGTGGGCACGTGATTTTTGCCCTAAGCAAATTATTCCTAAAATTCAAACAAAATAATTTTTCTTTATTTTACAATTTTTG